>CAKXZU010001265.1:0-25741 GCA_936014575.1 Bombus lapidarius | reverse complement strand
ACACACTCTATCAGATTAAATTAATTTTCTTTCATCGAAAAATTGCATCAGTAAACATAATATTTTATCGACTTGGGACACAAATAAAGTTAATAGTCGATTAGAATACGTTAAAATAATTCGAAATATGCAAAAAATATATACCTTGTAACATTAATTGTCGAAAAAATTACAAAAATATCCCAACCGTATCAGTCCGCCGAAGCCTAATTTTTAAAAAATTCGACAAAAATGCTTAATCCCGATGTATATAATAGAGATGAAAGGATTTCTGTAAAAAATTCATACCTTATAACGCTTTTTAACGAAATAATGCGAAATAATCTTTTCGGTCGCATCGAACCGGCCAAAATTTTTCCAAGTTCCAACGTTCCGACGCATCGGTCCAAACTTAAAAAACATTAAAATAATATAATAAACGCTTAATCCCTATGCATTTCGTCGAGATGCATCGATTTGTGCAAAATATTCGTATCTTATGACGCTTTTTAACGAGTTATTGGGAGAGGAAATTGCGGTGTTTTCGGAGCGGTGTAACAATACTCACCGTTCCAACCTGCCGCTCGTATCGGTCCGACGGACGGAATTTAAAAAAAAAAAATAAAAAGAATTCGTTACGTTCGACGAGAGTACGTCGAACTGTAACGATTTCGCTAAATACATCTGTACGTCATAACGCTTTTTAACGAGTTATTTCCAAGAGAAGAATCTCGCAGCGGCTGCGAACGTTTCGAAGCTTTAACGCGTTGCTCGCTCGCTCCGCTCGCTCGAAAAGAAACATAGCCTAACCCAAAACCAATCCCTATCGCGTTCTTTCCTCGACTTTTATTCGATTCTGCGAACTTGCGGGATCGGTTTTGGGTTAGGCTAGATTCTTACGAGCGAGCGCAGCGAGCGAGCAACGACCGCAATTTCCATACGCTTTAAACGTATATATCTTCATCGATCGTTACATCGTCGAAAAACGTTCCTCCGCGTGAGCGAGTGGTGCGCGCGCGCGCACGTCGCGCCTCGCCTCGCAACGTACTTATAGAGAATGGTATCTACGCCGCCGCCTACCAGCGACTCGGAGTGTGCGCGCGCAGCGCTAGCGGCAGCGCAGGCGCGGCCGGGCTAGCGGCCGTGCGCTTATGGTGCAAAACCTCCGTAGCAACGTACCGTTCGGAAGGACGCTGGAACTTAGTCGCGCGAATGCTCGATCATTACTGTACAAAGGCGATGTCAAACCATCGACATATTTTAACAGACGCGTTATTAACATAATATAAATGGATTTTTACCAAAAAATTAATTTTCTTTCATCGAAAAATTGCATCAGTAAACATAATATTTTATCGACTTGGGACACAAATAAAGTTAATAGTCGATTAGAATACGTTAAAATAATTCGAAATATGCAAAAAATATATACCTTGTAACATTAATTGTCGAAAAAATTACAAAAATATCCCAACCGTATCAGTCCGCCGAAGCCTAATTTTTTAAAAAATTCGACAAAAATGCTTAATCCCGATGTATATAATAGAGATGAAAGGATTTCTGTAAAAAATTCATACCTTATAACGCTTTTTAACGAAATAATGCGAAATAATCTTTTCGGTCGCATCGAACCGGCCAAAATTTTTCCAAGTTCCAACGTTCCGACGCATCGGTCCAAACTTAAAAAACATTAAAATAATATAATAAACGCTTAATCCCTATGCATTTCGTCGAGATGCATCGATTTGTGCAAAATATTCGTATCTTATGACGCTTTTTAACGAGTTATTGGGAGAGGAAATTGCGGTGTTTTCGGAGCGGTGTAACAATACTCACCGTTCCAACCTGCCGCTCGTATCGGTCCGACGGACGGAATTTAAAAAAAAAAAATAAAAAGAATTCGTTACGTTCGACGAGAGTACGTCGAACTGTAACGATTTCGCTAAATACATCTGTACGTCATAACGCTTTTTAACGAGTTATTTCCAAGAGAAGAATCTCGCAGCGGCTGCGAACGTTTCGAAGCTTTAACGCGTTGCTCGCTCGCTCCGCTCGCTCGAAAAGAAACATAGCCTAACCCAAAACCAATCCCTATCGCGTTCTTTCCTCGACTTTTATTCGATTCTGCGAACTTGCGGGATCGGTTTTGGGTTAGGCTAGATTCTTACGAGCGAGCGCAGCGAGCGAGCAACGATCGCAATTTCCATACGCTTTAAACGTATATATCTTCATCGATCGTTACATCGTCGAAAAACGTTCCTCCGCGTGAGCGAGTGGTGCGCGCGCGCGCACGTCGCGTCTCGCCTCGCAACGTACTTATAGAGAATGGTATCTACGCCGCCGCCTACCAGCGACTCGGAGTGTGCGCGCGCAGCGCTAGCGGCAGCGCAGGCGCGGCCGGGCTAGCGGCCGTGCGCTTATGGTGCAAAACCTCCGTAGCAACGTACCGTTCGGAAGGACGCTGGAACTTAGTCGCGCGAATGCTCGATCATTACTGTACAAAGGCGATGTCAAACCATCGACATATTTTAACAGACGCGTTATTAACATAATATAAATGGATTTTTACCAAAAAATTAATTTTCTTTCATCGAAAAATTGCATCAGTAAACATAATATTTTATCGACTTGGGACACAAATAAAGTTAATAGTCGATTAGAATACGTTAAAATAATTCGAAATATGCAAAAAATATATACCTTGTAACATTAATTGTCGAAAAAATTACAAAAATATCCCAACCGTATCAGTCCGCCGAAGCCTAATTTTTTAAAAAATTCGACAAAAATGCTTAATCCCGATGTATATAATAGAGATGAAAGGATTTCTGTAAAAAATTCATACCTTATAACGCTTTTTAACGAAATAATGCGAAATAATCTTTTCGGTCGCATCGAACCGGCCAAAATTTTTCCAAGTTCCAACGTTCCGACGCATCGGTCCAAACTTAAAAAACATTAAAATAATAAAATAAACGTTTAATCCCTATGCATTTCGTCGAGATGCATCGATTTGTGCAAAATATTCGTATCTTATGACGCTTTTTAACGAGTTATTGGGAGAGGAAATTGCGGTGTTTTGGGAGCGGTGTAACAATACTCACCGTTCCAACCTGCCGCTCGTATCGGTCCGACGGACGGAATTTAAAAAAAAAAAATAAAAAGAATTCGTTACGTTCGACGAGAGTACGTCGAACTGTAACGATTTCGCTAAATACATCTGTACGTCATAACGCTTTTTAACGAGTTATTTCCAAGAGAAGAATCTCGCAGCGGCTGCGAACGTTTCGAAGCTTTAACGCGTTGCTCGCTCGCTCCGCTCGCTCGAAAAGAAACATAGCCTAACCCAAAACCAATCCCTATCGCGTTCTTTCCTCGACTTTTATTCGATTCTGCGAACTTGCGGGATCGGTTTTGGGTTAGGCTAGATTCTTACGAGCGAGCGCAGCGAGCGAGCAACGACCGCAATTTCCATACGCTTTAAACGTATATATCTTCATCGATCGTTACATCGTCGAAAAACGTTCCTCCGCGTGAGCGAGTGGTGCGCGCGCGCGCACGTCGCGCCTCGCCTCGCAACGTACTTATAGAGAATGGTATCTACGCCGCCGCCTACCAGCGACTCGGAGTGTGCGCGCGCAGCGCTAGCGGCAGCGCAGGCGCGGCCGGGCTAGCGGCCGTGCGCTTATGGTGCAAAACCTCCGTAGCAACGTACCGTTCGGAAGGACGCTGGAACTTAGTCGCGCGAATGCTCGATCATTACTGTACAAAGGCGATGTCAAACCATCGACATATTTTAACAGACGCGTTATTAACATAATATAAATGGATTTTTACCAAAAAATTAATTTTCTTTCATCGAAAAATTGCATCAGTAAACATAATATTTTATCGACTTGGGACACAAATAAAGTTAATAGTCGATTAGAATACGTTAAAATAATTCGAAATATGCAAAAAATATATACCTTGTAACATTAATTGTCGAAAAAATTACAAAAATATCCCAACCGTATCAGTCCGCCGAAGCCTAATTTTTTAAAAAATTCGACAAAAATGCTTAATCCCGATGTATATAATAGAGATGAAAGGATTTCTGTAAAAAATTCATACCTTATAACGCTTTTTAACGAAATAATGCGAAATAATCTTTTCGGTCGCATCGAACCGGCCAAAATTTTTCCAAGTTCCAACGTTCCGACGCATCGGTCCAAACTTAAAAAACATTAAAATAATATAATAAACGCTTAATCCCTATGCATTTCGTCGAGATGCATCGATTTGTGCAAAATATTCGTATCTTATGACGCTTTTTAACGAGTTATTGGGAGAGGAAATTGCGGTGTTTTCGGAGCGGTGTAACAATACTCACCGTTCCAACCTGCCGCTCGTATCGGTCCGACGGACGGAATTTAAAAAAAAAAAAATAAAAAGAATTCGTTACGTTCGACGAGAGTACGTCGAACTGTAACGATTTCGCTAAATACATCTGTACGTCATAACGCTTTTTAACGAGTTATTTCCAAGAGAAGAATCTCGCAGCGGCTGCGAACGTTTCGAAGCTTTAACGCGTTGCTCGCTCGCTCCGCTCGCTCGAAAAGAAACGTAGCCTAACCCAAAACCAATCCCTATCGCGTTCTTTCCTCGACTTTTATTCGATTCTGCGAACTTGCGGGATCGGTTTTGGGTTAGGCTAGATTCTTACGAGCGAGCGCAGCGAGCGAGCAACGATCGCAATTTCCATACGCTTTAAACGTATATATCTTCATCGATCGTTACATCGTCGAAAAACGTTCCTCCGCGTGAGCGAGTGGTGCGCGCGCGCGCACGTCGCGTCTCGCCTCGCAACGTACTTATAGAGAATGGTATCTACGCCGCCGCCTACCAGCGACTCGGAGTGTGCGCGCGCAGCGCTAGCGGCAGCGCAGGCGCGGCCGGGCTAGCGGCCGTGCGCTTATGGTGCAAAACCTCCGTAGCAACGTACCGTTCGGAAGGACGCTGGAACTTAGTCGCGCGAATGCTCGATCATTACTGTACAAAGGCGATGTCAAACCATCGACATATTTTAACAGACGCGTTATTAACATAATATAAATGGATTTTTACCAAAAAATTAATTTTCTTTCATCGAAAAATTGCATCAGTAAACATAATATTTTATCGACTTGGGACACAAATAAAGTTAATAGTCGATTAGAATACGTTAAAATAATTCGAAATATGCAAAAAATATATACCTTGTAACATTAATTGTCGAAAAAATTACAAAAATATCCCAACCGTATCAGTCCGCCGAAGCCTAATTTTTTAAAAAATTCGACAAAAATGCTTAATCCCGATGTATATAATAGAGATGAAAGGATTTCTGTAAAAAATTCATACCTTATAACGCTTTTTAACGAAATAATGCGAAATAATCTTTTCGGTCGCATCGAACCGGCCAAAATTTTTCCAAGTTCCAACGTTCCGACGCATCGGTCCAAACTTAAAAAACATTAAAATAATAAAATAAACGTTTAATCCCTATGCATTTCGTCGAGATGCATCGATTTGTGCAAAATATTCGTATCTTATGACGCTTTTTAACGAGTTATTGGGAGAGGAAATTGCGGTGTTTTGGGAGCGGTGTAACAATACTCACCGTTCCAACCTGCCGCTCGTATCGGTCCGACGGACGGAATTTAAAAAAAAAAAATAAAAAGAATTCGTTACGTTCGACGAGAGTACGTCGAACTGTAACGATTTCGCTAAATACATCTGTACGTCATAACGCTTTTTAACGAGTTATTTCCAAGAGAAGAATCTCGCAGCGGCTGCGAACGTTTCGAAGCTTTAACGCGTTGCTCGCTCGCTCCGCTCGCTCGAAAAGAAACGTAGCCTAACCCAAAACCAATCCCTATCGCGTTCTTTCCTCGACTTTTATTCGATTCTGCGAACTTGCGGGATCGGTTTTGGGTTAGGCTAGATTCTTACGAGCGAGCGCAGCGAGCGAGCAACGATCGCAATTTCCATACGCTTTAAACGTATATATCTTCATCGATCGTTACATCGTCGAAAAACGTTCCTCCGCGTGAGCGAGTGGTGCGCGCGCGCGCACGTCGCGTCTCGCCTCGCAACGTACTTATAGAGAATGGTATCTACGCCGCCGCCTACCAGCGACTCGGAGTGTGCGCGCGCAGCGCTAGCGGCAGCGCAGGCGCGGCCGGGCTAGCGGCCGTGCGCTTATGGTGCAAAACCTCCGTAGCAACGTACCGTTCGGAAGGACGCTGGAACTTAGTCGCGCGAATGCTCGATCATTACTGTACAAAGGCGATGTCAAACCATCGACATATTTTAACAGACGCGTTATTAACATAATATAAATGGATTTTTACCAAAAAATTAATTTTCTTTCATCGAAAAATTGCATCAGTAAACATAATATTTTATCGACTTGGGACACAAATAAAGTTAATAGTCGATTAGAATACGTTAAAATAATTCGAAATATGCAAAAAATATATACCTTGTAACATTAATTGTCGAAAAAATTACAAAAATATCCCAACCGTATCAGTCCGCCGAAGCCTAATTTTTTAAAAAATTCGACAAAAATGCTTAATCCCGATGTATATAATAGAGATGAAAGGATTTCTGTAAAAAATTCATACCTTATAACGCTTTTTAACGAAATAATGCGAAATAATCTTTTCGGTCGCATCGAACCGGCCAAAATTTTTCCAAGTTCCAACGTTCCGACGCATCGGTCCAAACTTAAAAAACATTAAAATAATAAAATAAACGTTTAATCCCTATGCATTTCGTCGAGATGCATCGATTTGTGCAAAATATTCGTATCTTATGACGCTTTTTAACGAGTTATTGGGAGAGGAAATTGCGGTGTTTTGGGAGCGGTGTAACAATACTCACCGTTCCAACCTGCCGCTCGTATCGGTCCGACGGACGGAATTTAAAAAAAAAAAATAAAAAGAATTCGTTACGTTCGACGAGAGTACGTCGAACTGTAACGATTTCGCTAAATACATCTGTACGTCATAACGCTTTTTAACGAGTTATTTCCAAGAGAAGAATCTCGCAGCGGCTGCGAACGTTTCGAAGCTTTAACGCGTTGCTCGCTCGCTCCGCTCGCTCGAAAAGAAACATAGCCTAACCCAAAACCAATCCCTATCGCGTTCTTTCCTCGACTTTTATTCGATTCTGCGAACTTGCGGGATCGGTTTTGGGTTAGGCTAGATTCTTACGAGCGAGCGCAGCGAGCGAGCAACGACCGCAATTTCCATACGCTTTAAACGTATATATCTTCATCGATCGTTACATCGTCGAAAAACGTTCCTCCGCGTGAGCGAGTGGTGCGCGCGCGCGCACGTCGCGCCTCGCCTCGCAACGTACTTATAGAGAATGGTATCTACGCCGCCGCCTACCAGCGACTCGGAGTGTGCGCGCGCAGCGCTAGCGGCAGCGCAGGCGCGGCCGGGCTAGCGGCCGTGCGCTTATGGTGCAAAACCTCCGTAGCAACGTACCGTTCGGAAGGACGCTGGAACTTAGTCGCGCGAATGCTCGATCATTACTGTACAAAGGCGATGTGAAACCATCGACATATTTTAACAGACGCGTTATTGACATAATATAAATAGATTTTTACCAAAAAATTAATTTTCTTTCATCGAAAAATTGCATCAGTAAACATAATATTTTATCGACTTGGGACACAAATAAAGTTAATAGTCGATTAGAATACGTTAAAATAAATCGAAATATGCAAAAAATATATACCTTGTAACATTAATTGTCGAAAAAATTACAAAAATATCCCAACCGTATCAGTCCGCCGAAGCCTAATTTTTTAAAAAATTCGACAAAAATGCTTAATCCCGATGTATATAATAGAGATGAAAGGATTTCTGTAAAAAATTCATACCTTATAACGCTTTTTAACGAAATAATGCGAAATAATCTTTTCGGTCGCATCGAACCGGCCAAAATTTTTCCAAGTTCCAACGTTCCGACGCATCGGTCCAAACTTAAAAAACATTAAAATAATATAATAAACGCTTAATCCCTATGCATTTCGTCGAGATGCATCGATTTGTGCAAAATATTCGTATCTTATGACGCTTTTTAACGAGTTATTGGGAGAGGAAATTGCGGTGTTTTCGGAGCGGTGTAACAATACTCACCGTTCCAACCTGCCGCTCGTATCGGTCCGACGGACGGAATTTAAAAAAAAAAAATAAAAAGAATTCGTTACGTTCGACGAGAGTACGTCGAACTGTAACGATTTCGCTAAATACATCTGTACGTCATAACGCTTTTTAACGAGTTATTTCCAAGAGAAGAATCTCGCAGCGGCTGCGAACGTTTCGAAGCTTTAACGCGTTGCTCGCTCGCTCCGCTCGCTCGAAAAGAAACATAGCCTAACCCAAAACCAATCCCTATCGCGTTCTTTCCTCGACTTTTATTCGATTCTGCGAACTTGCGGGATCGGTTTTGGGTTAGGCTAGATTCTTACGAGCGAGCGCAGCGAGCGAGCAACGATCGCAATTTCCATACGCTTTAAACGTATATATCTTCATCGATCGTTACATCGTCGAAAAACGTTCCTCCGCGTGAGCGAGTGGTGCGCGCGCGCGCACGTCGCGTCTCGCCTCGCAACGTACTTATAGAGAATGGTATCTACGCCGCCGCCTACCAGCGACTCGGAGTGTGCGCGCGCAGCGCTAGCGGCAGCGCAGGCGCGGCCGGGCTAGCGGCCGTGCGCTTATGGTGCAAAACCTCCGTAGCAACGTACCGTTCGGAAGGACGCTGGAACTTAGTCGCGCGAATGCTCGATCATTACTGTACAAAGGCGATGTCAAACCATCGACATATTTTAACAGACGCGTTATTAACATAATATAAATGGAATTTTACCAAAAAATTAATTTTCTTTCATCGAAAAATTGCATCAGTAAACATAATATTTTATCGACTTGGGACACAAATAAAGTTAATAGTCGATTAGAATACGTTAAAATAATTCGAAATATGCAAAAAATATATACCTTGTAACATTAATTGTCGAAAAAATTACAAAAATATCCCAACCGTATCAGTCCGCCGAAGCCTAATTTTTTAAAAAATTCGACAAAAATGCTTAATCCCGATGTATATAATAGAGATGAAAGGATTTCTGTAAAAAATTCATACCTTATAACGCTTTTTAACGAAATAATGCGAAATAATCTTTTCGGTCGCATCGAACCGGCCAAAATTTTTCCAAGTTCCAACGTTGCGACGCATCGGTCCAAACTTAAAAAACATTAAAATAATATAATAAACGCTTAATCCCTATGCATTTCGTCGAGATGCATCGATTTGTGCAAAATATTCGTATCTTATGACGCTTTTTAACGAGTTATTGGGAGAGGAAATTGCGGTGTTTTCGGAGCGGTGTAACAATACTCACCGTTCCAACCTGCCGCTCGTATCGGTCCGACGGACGGAATTTAAAAAAAAAAAATAAAAAGAATTCGTTACGTTCGACGAGAGTACGTCGAACTGTAACGATTTCGCTAAATACATCTGTACGTCATAACGCTTTTTAACGAGTTATTTCCAAGAGAAGAATCTCGCAGCGGCTGCGAACGTTTCGAAGCTTTAACGCGTTGCTCGCTCGCTCCGCTCGCTCGAAAAGAAACATAGCCTAACCCAAAACCAATCCCTATCGCGTTCTTTCCTCGACTTTTATTCGATTCTGCGAACTTGCGGGATCGGTTTTGGGTTAGGCTAGATTCTTACGAGCGAGCGCAGCGAGCGAGCAACGATCGCAATTTCCATACGCTTTAAACGTATATATCTTCATCGATCGTTACATCGTCGAAAAACGTTCCTCCGCGTGAGCGAGTGGTGCGCGCGCGCGCACGTCGCGTCTCGCCTCGCAACGTACTTATAGAGAATGGTATCTACGCCGACGCCTACCAGCGACTCGGAGTGTGCGCGCGCAGCGCTAGCGGCAGCGCAGGCGCGGCCGGGCTAGCGGCCGTGCGCTTATGGTGCAAAACCTCCGTAGCAACGTACCGTTCGGAAGGACGCTGGAACTTAGTCGCGCGAATGCACGATCATTACTGTACAAAGGCGATGTCAAACCATCGACATATTTTAACAGACGCGTTATTAACATAATATAAATGGATTTTTACCAAAAAATTAATTTTCTTTCATCGAAAAATTGCATCAGTAAACATAATATTTTATCGACTTGGGACACAAATAAAGTTAATAGTCGATTAGAATACGTTAAAATAAGTCGAAATATGCAAAAAATATATACCTTGTAACATTAATTGTCGAAAAAATTACAAAAATATCCCAACCGTATCAGTCCGCCGAAGCTTAATTTTTTAAAAAATTCGACATAAATGCTTAATCCCGATGTATATAATAGAGATGAAAGGATTTCTGTAAAAAATTCATACCTTATAACGCTTTTTAACGAAATAATGCGAAATAATCTTTTCGGTCGCATCGAACCGGCCAAAATTTTTCCAAGTTCCAACGTTCCGACGCATCGGTCCAAACTTAAAAAACATTAAAATAATAAAATAAACGTTTAATCCCTATGCATTTCGTCGAGATGCATCGATTTGTGCAAAATATTCGTATCTTATGACGCTTTTTAACGAGTTATTGGGAGAGGAAATTGCGGTGTTTTCGGAGCGGTGTAACAATACTCACCGTTCCAACCTGCCGCTCGTGTCGGTCCGACGGACGGAATTTAAAAAAAAAAAATAAAAAGAATTCGTTACGTTCGACGAGAGTACGTCGAACTGTAACGATTTCGCTAAATACATCTGTACGTCATAACGCTTTTTAACGAGTTATTTCCAAGAGAAGAATCTCGCAGCGGCTGCGAACGTTTCGAAGCTTTAACGCGTTGCTCGCTCGCTCCGCTCGCTCGAAAAGAAACATAGCCTAACCCAAAACCAATCCCTATCGCGTTCTTTCCTCGACTTTTATTCGATTCTGCGAACTTGCGGGATCGGTTTTGGGTTAGGCTAGATTCTTTCGAGCGAGCGCAGCGAGCGAGCAACGATCGCAATTTCCATACGCTTTAAACGTATATATCTTCATCGATCGTTACATCGTCGAAAAACGTTCCTCCGCGTGAGCGAGTGGTGCGCGCGCGCGCACGTCGCGTCTCGCCTCGCAACGTACTTATAGAGAATGGTATCTACGCCGCCGCCTACCAGCGACTCGGAGTGTGCGCGCGCAGCGCTAGCGGCAGCGCAGGCGCGGCCGGGCTAGCGGCCGTGCGCTTATGGTGCAAAACCTCCGTAGCAACGTACCGTTCGGAAGGACGCTGGAACTTAGTCGCGCGAATGCTCGATCATTACTGTACAAAGGCGATGTCAAACCATCGACATATTTTAACAGACGCGTTATTAACATAATATAAATGGATTTTTACCAAAAAATTAATTTTTTTTCATCGAAAAATTGCATCAGTAAACATAATATTTTATCGACTTGGGACACAAATAAAGTTAATAGTCAATTAGAATACGTTAAAATAAGTCGAAATATGCAAAAAATATATACCTTGTAACATTAATTGTCGAAAAAATTACAAAAATATCCCAACCGTATCAGTCCGCCGAAGCCTAATTTTTTAAAAAATTCGACAAAAATGCTTAATCCCGATGTATATAATAGAGATGAAAGGATTTCTGTAAAAAATTCATACCTTATAACGCTTTTTAACGAAATAATGCGAAATAATCTTTTCGGTCGCATCGAACCGGCCAAAATTTTTCCAAGTTCCAACGTTCCGACGCATCGGTCCAAACTTAAAAAACATTAAAATAATATAATAAACGCTTAATCCCTATGCATTTCGTCGAGATACATAGATTTATGCAAAAATATTTGTTTCGTCGACCATTCGCGGAGAGACGCGATCGCGAGAAGGCACGTCAACGGGGGTCGTAAATTCCCCTTACGATTAGATAATCGACGCCACCAAATGATCGATCCCCTGATTTCTGTTACGATAATAGGGGTGGTTCAACTGAATTTACACTGAATTAACAGGTATAAATTAATGTTTATTCCAACAACTTTATATAGAAAAATAGTTACACTGATGCGTATGTATAAGTTATGTAAATGACTGATTTATGGTTTGAAACTCGGTAAGGACATGTTGACTATTCTAACGGTGAAGAATAAGTAAGTTAAAGTGGCGATGTTGTGTCGGAGGAACGCCTAGTGATGGGTGTGTCTAAAGACGTGAGAAAGCTGATTTGTTCATGGCGATTTTGGTTAGGAAAAGTGAGGGCAGTAGACTTGTTTCTGATTGGATACAAGAAGGTTGATGGACTAGGAAGGGTCTTAGCCGCCCTCGATAGATAGTTCTTAGTGTAACGTGAGCTTAACGAACTTTCAATATTTTCTTGCCATAAACAATAGCCTTTAGACACCGATTATAGATTAGAGATCTTTGTTCGGACTGACGGACCTTCTAGAATGTCCTAAGATTTATGGTCGGTTCTTAAGACTATTAAGGGACGAGATAATGACGTGCGGACACCTGGTGGTCATCCTGCTCGCGGTGTGTGGCCTGGTCTAGGTAGAGTGTCGCTCGACGTAACGATATTCGTACCTTATAACGCTTTTTAAGGAAATAACTCGAAAAAACCTTTCGATTTCGTAATTTTTCCGTACCGATTAAAAATTTTTTAAACGTTCCAGGGACGAAATAAACGCTTATTTCCGATGCATTTCTTCGAGATGCATCGATTTATGCAAAAATATTCGTACCTTATGACGCCTTTTAACGAGTTATTGGGAAAGGAATTGCGGTGTTTTCGGAGCGGTGTAACAATACTCACCGTTCCAACCTGCCGCTCGTGTCGGTCCGACGGACGGAATTTAAAAAAAAAAATAAAAAGAATTCGTTACGTTCGACGAGAGTACGTCGAACTGTAACGATTTCGCTAAATACATCTGTACGTCATAACGCTTTTTAACGAGTTATTTCCAAGAGAAGAATCTCGCAGCGGCTGCGAACGTTTCGAAGCTTTAACGCGTTGCTCGCTCGCTCCGCTCGCTCGAAAAGAAACATAGCCTAACCCAAAACCAATCCCTATCGCGTTCTTTCCTCGACTTTTATTCGATTCTGCGAACTTGCGGGATCGGTTTTGGGTTAGGCTAGATTCTTACGAGCGAGCGCAGCGAGCGAGCAACGATCGCAATTTCCATACGCTTTAAACGTATATATCTTCATCGATCGTTACATCGTCGAAAAACGTTCCTCCGCGTGAGCGAGTGGTGCGCGCGCGCGCACGTCGCGTCTCGCCTCGCAACGTACTTATAGAGAATGGTATCTACGCCGCCGCCTACCAGCGACTCGGAGTGTGCGCGCGCAGCGCTAGCGGCAGCGCAGGCGCGGCCGGGCTAGCGGCCGTGCGCTTATGGTGCAAAACCTCCGTAGCAACGTACCGTTCGGAAGGACGCTGGAACTTAGTCGCGCGAATGCTCGATCATTACTGTACAAAGGCGATGTCAAACCATCGACATATTTTAACAGACGCGTTATTAACATAATATAAATGGATTTTTACCAAAAAATTAATTTTTTTTCATCGAAAAATTGCATCAGTAAACATAATATTTTATCGACTTGGGACACAAATAAAGTTAATAGTCAATTAGAATACGTTAAAATAAGTCGAAATATGCAAAAAATATATACCTTGTAACATTAATTGTCGAAAAAATTACAAAAATATCCCAACCGTATCAGTCCGCCGAAGCCTAATTTTTTAAAAAATTCGACAAAAATGCTTAATCCCGATGTATATAATAGAGATGAAAGGATTTCTGTAAAAAATTCATACCTTATAACGCTTTTTAACGAAATAATGCGAAATAATCTTTTCGGTCGCATCGAACCGGCCAAAATTTTTCCAAGTTCCAACGTTCCGACGCATCGGTCCAAACTTAAAAAACATTAAAATAATATAATAAACGCTTAATCCCTATGCATTTCGTCGAGATACATAGATTTATGCAAAAATATTTGTTTCGTCGACCATTCGCGGAGAGACGCGATCGCGAGAAGGCACGTCAACGGGGGTCGTAAATTCCCCTTACGATTAGATAATCGACGCCACCAAATGATCGATCCCCTGATTTCTGTTACGATAATAGGGGTGGTTCAACTGAATTTACACTGAATTAACAGGTATAAATTAATGTTTATTCCAACAACTTTATATAGAAAAATAGTTACACTGATGCGTATGTATAAGTTATGTAAATGACTGATTTATGGTTTGAAACTCGGTAAGGACATGTTGACTATTCTAACGGTGAAGAATAAGTAAGTTAAAGTGGCGATGTTGTGTCGGAGGAACGCCTAGTGATGGGTGTGTCTAAAGACGTGAGAAAGCTGATTTGTTCATGGCGATTTTGGAATCTGATAGAGTGTGGCAGTAGACTTGTTTCTGATTGGATACAAGAAGGTTGATGGACTAGGAAGGGTCTTAGCCGCCCTCGATAGATAGTTCTTAGTGTAACGTGAGCTTAACGAACTTTCAATATTTTCTTGCCATAAACAATAGCCTTTAGACACCGATTATAGATTAGAGATCTTTGTTCGGACTGACGGACCTTCTAGAATGTCCTAAGATTTATGGTCGGTTCTTAAGACTATTAAGGGACGAGATAATGACGTGCGGACACCTGGTTGTCATCCTGCTCGCGGTGTGTGGCCTGGTCTAGGTAGAGTGTCGCTCGACGTAACGATATTCGTACCTTATAACGCTTTTTAAGGAAATAACTCGAAAAAACCTTTCGATTTCCTAATTTTTCCGTACCGATTAAAAATTTTTTAAACGTTCCAGGGACGAAATAAACGCTTATTTCCGATGCATTTCGTCGAGATGCATCGATTTATGCAAAAATATTCGTACCTTATGACGCCTTTTAACGAGTTATTGGGAAAGGAATGTGCGGCGTTTTCGGAGCGGTGTAACAATACTCACCGTTCTAACCTGCCGCTCGTGTCGGTCCGACGGACGGAATTTAAAAAAAAAAAATAAAAAGAATTCGTTACGTTCGACGAGAGTACGTCGAACTGTAACGATTTCGCTAAATACATCTGTACGTCATAACGCTTTTTAACGAGTTATTTCCAAGAGAAGAATCTCGCAGCGGCTGCGAACGTTTCGAAGCTTTAACGCGTTGCTCGCTCGCTCCGCTCGCTCGAAAAGGAACATAGCCTAACCCAAAACCAATCCATATCGCGTTCTTTCCTCGACTTTTATTCGATTCTGCGAACTTGCGGGATCGGTTTTGGGTTAGGCTAGATTCTTACGAGCGAGCGCAGCGAGCGAGCAACGATCGCAATTTCCATACGCTTTAAACGTATATATCTTCATCGATCGTTACATCGTCGTAAAACGTTCCTCCGCGTGAGCGAGTGGTGCGCGCGCGCGCACGTCGCGTCTCGCCTCGCAACGTACTTATAGAGAATGGTATCTACGCCGCCGCCTACCAGCGACTCGGAGTGTGCGCGCGCAGCGCTAGCGGCAGCGCAGGCGCGGCCGGGCTAGCGGCCGTGCGCTTATGGTGCAAATCCTCCGTAGCAACGTACCGTTCGGAAGGACGCTGGAACTTAGTCGCGCGAATGCTCGATCATTACTGTACAAAGGCGATGTCAAACCATCGACATATTTTAACAGACGCGTTATTAACATAATATAAATGGATTTTTACCAAAAAATTAATTTTCTTTCATCGAAAAATTGCATCAGTAAACATAATATTTTATCGACTTGGGACACAAATAAAGTTAATAGTCTATTAGAATACGTTAAAATAAGTCGAAATATGCAAAAAATATATACCTTGTAACATTAATTGTCGAAAAAATTACAAAAATATCCCAACCGTATCAGTCCGCCGAAGCCTAATTTTTTAAAAAATTCGACAAAAATGCTTAATCCCGATGTATATAATAGAGATGAAAGGATTTCTGTAAAAAATTCATACCTTATAACGCTTTTTAACGAAATAATGCGAAATAATCTTTTCGGTCGCATCGAACCGGCCAAAATTTTTCCAAGTTCCAACGTTCCGACGCATCGGTCCAAACTTAAAAAACATTAAAATAATATAATAAACGCTTAATCCCTATGCATTTCGTCGAGATACATAGATTTATGCAAAAATATTTGTTTCGTCGACCATTCGCGGAGAGACGCGATCGCGAGAAGGCACGTCAACGGGGGTCGTAAATTCCCCTTACGATTAGATAATCGACGCCACCAAATGATCGATCCCCTGATTTCTGTTACGATAATAGGGGTGGTTCAACTGAATTTACACTGAATTAACAGGTATAAATTAATGTTTATTCCAACAACTTTATATAGAAAAATAGTTACACTGATGCGTATGTATAAGTTATGTAAATGACTGATTTATGGTTTGAAACTCGGTAAGGACATGTTGACTATTCTAACGGTGAAGAATAAGTAAGTTAAAGTGGCGATGTTGTGTCGGAGGAACGCCTAGTGATGGGTGTGTCTAAAGACGTGAGAAAGCTGATTTGTTCATGGCGATTTTGGTTAGGAAAAGTGAGGGCAGTAGACTTGTTTCTGATTGGATACAAGAAGGTTGATGGACTAGGAAGGGTCTTAGCCGCCCTCGATAGATAGTTCTTAGTGTAACGTGAGCTTAACGAACTTTCAATATTTTCTTGCCATAAACAATAGCCTTTAGACACCGATTATAGATTAGAGATCTTTGTTCGGACTGACGGACCTTCTAGAATGTCCTAAGATTTATGGTCGGTTCTTAAGACTATTAAGGGACGAGATAATGACGTGCGGACACCTGGTTGTCATCCTGCTCGCGGTGTGTGGCCTGGTCTAGGTAGAGTGTCGCTCGACGTAACGATATTCGTACCTTATAACGCTTTTTAAGGAAATAACTCGAAAAAACCTTTCGATTTCCTAATTTTTCCGTACCGATTAAAAATTTTTTAAACGTTCCAGGGACGAAATAAACGCTTATTTCCGATGCATTTCGTCGAGATGCATCGATTTATGCAAAAATATTCGTACCTTATGACGCCTTTTAACGAGTTATTGGGAAAGGAATGTGCGGCGTTTTCGGAGCGGTGTAACAATACTCACCGTTCTAACCTGCCGCTCGTGTCGGTCCGACGGACGGAATTTAAAAAAAAAAAATAAAAAGAATTCGTTACGTTCGACGAGAGTACGTCGAACTGTAACGATTTCGCTAAATACATCTGTACGTCATAACGCTTTTTAACGAGTTATTTCCAAGAGAAGAATCTCGCAGCGGCTGCGAACGTTTCGAAGCTTTAACGCGTTGCTCGCTCGCTCCGCTCGCTCGAAAAGGAACATAGCCTAACCCAAAACCAATCCATATCGCGTTCTTTCCTCGACTTTTATTCGATTCTGCGAACTTGCGGGATCGGTTTTGGGTTAGGCTAGATTCTTACGAGCGAGCGCAGCGAGCGAGCAACGATCGCAATTTCCATACGCTTTAAACGTATATATCTTCATCGATCGTTACATCGTCGTAAAACGTTCCTCCGCGTGAGCGAGTGGTGCGCGCGCGCGCACGTCGCGTCTCGCCTCGCAACGTACTTATAGAGAATGGTATCTACGCCGCCGCCTACCAGCGACTCGGAGTGTGCGCGCGCAGCGCTAGCGGCAGCGCAGGCGCGGCCGGGCTAGCGGCCGTGCGCTTATGGTGCAAATCCTCCGTAGCAACGTACCGTTCGGAAGGACGCTGGAACTTAGTCGCGCGAATGCTCGATCATTACTGTACAAAGGCGATGTCAAACCATCGACATATTTTAACAGACGCGTTATTAACATAATATAAATGGATTTTTACCAAAAAATTAATTTTCTTTCATCGAAAAATTGCATCAGTAAACATAATATTTTATCGACTTGGGACACAAATAAAGTTAATAGTCTATTAGAATACGTTAAAATAAGTCGAAATATGCAAAAAATATATACCTTGTAACATTAATTGTCGAAAAAATTACAAAAATATCCCAACCGTATCAGTCCGCCGAAGCCTAATTTTTTAAAAAATTCGACAAAAATGCTTAATCCCGATGTATATAATAGAGATGAAAGGATTTCTGTAAAAAATTCATACCTTATAACGCTTTTTAACGAAATAATGCGAAATAATCTTTTCGGTCGCATCGAACCGGCCAAAATTTTTCCAAGTTCCAACGTTCCGACGCATCGGTCCAAACTTAAAAAACATTAAAATAATATAATAAACGCTTAATCCCTATGCATTTCGTCGAGATACATAGATTTATGCAAAAATATTTGTTTCGTCGACCATTCGCGGAGAGACGCGATCGCGAGAAGGCACGTCAACGGGGGTCGTAAATTCCCGTTACGATTAGATAATCGACGCCACCAAATGATCGATCCCCTGATTTCTGTTACGATAATAGGGGTGGTTCAACTGAATTTACACTGAATTAACAGGTATAAATTAATGTTTATTCCAACAACTTTATATAGAAAAATAGTTACACTGATGCGTATGTATAAGTTATGTAAATGACTGATTTATGGTTTGAAACTCGGTAAGGACATGTTGACTATTCTAACGGTGAAGAATAAGTAAGTTAAAGTGGCGATGTTGTGTCGGAGGAACGCCTAGTGATGGGTGTGTCTAAAGACGTGAGAAAGCTGATTTGTTCATGGCGATTTTGGTTAGGAAAAGTGAGGGCAGTAGACTTGTTTCTGATTGGATACAAGAAGGTTGATGGACTAGGAAGGGTCTTAGCCGCCCTCGATAGATAGTTCTTAGTGTAACGTGAGCTTAACGAACTTTCAATATTTTCTTGCCATAAACAATAGCCTTTAGACACCGATTATAGATTAGAGATCTTTGTTCGGACTGACGGACCTTCTAGAATGTCCTAAGATTTATGGTCGGTTCTTAAGACTATTAAGGGACGAGATAATGACGTGCGGACACCTGGTGGTCATCCTGCTCGCGGTGTGTGGCCTGGTCTAGGTAGAGTGTCGCTCGACGTAACGATATTCGTACCTTATAACGCTTTTTAAGGAAATAACTCGAAAAAACCTTTCGATTTCCTAATTTTTCCGTACCGATTAAAAATTTTTTAAACGTTCCAGGGACGAAATAAACGCTTATTTCCGATGCATTTCTTCGAGATGCATCGATTTATGCAAAAATATTCGTACCTTATGACGCCTTTTAACGAGTTATTGGGAAAGGAATTGCGGTGTTTTCGGAGCGGTGTAACAATACTCACCGTTCCAACCTGCCGCTCGTGTCGGTCCGACGGACGGAATTTAAAAAAAAAAAATAAAAAGAATTCGTTACGTTCGACGAGAGTACGTCGAACTGTAACGATTTCGCTAAATACATCTGTACGTCATAACGCTTTTTAACGAGTTATTTCCAAGAGAAGAATCTCGCAGCGGCTGCGAACGTTTCGAAGCTTTAACGCGTTGCTCGCTCGCTCCGCTCGCTCGAAAAGAAACATAGCCTAACCCAAAACCAATCCCTATCGCGTTCTTTCCTCGACTTTTATTCGATTCTGCGAACTTGCGGGATCGGTTTTGGGTTAGGCTAGATTCTTACGAGCGAGCGCAGCGAGCGAGCAACGATCGCAATTTCCATACGCTTTAAACGTATATATCTTCATCGATCGTTACATCGTCGAAAAACGTTCCTCCGCGTGAGCGAGTGGTGCGCGCGCGCGCACGTCGCGTCTCGCCTCGCAACGTACTTATAGAGAATGGTATCTACGCCGCCGCCTACCAGCGACTCGGAGTGTGCGCGCGCAGCGCTAGCGGCAGCGCAGGCGCGGCCGGGCTAGCGGCCGTGCGCTTATGGTGCAAAACCTCCGTAGCAACGTACCGTTCGGAAGGACGCTGGAACTTAGTCGCGCGAATGCTCGATCATTACTGTACAAAGGCGATGTCAAACCATCGACATATTTTAACAGACGCGTTATTAACATAATATAAATGGATTTTTACCAAAAAATTAATTTTTTTTCATCGAAAAATTGCATCAGTAAACATAATATTTTATCGACTTGGGACACAAATAAAGTTAATAGTCAATTAGAATACGTTAAAATAAGTCGAAATATGCAAAAAATATATACCTTGTAACATTAATTGTCGAAAAAATTACAAAAATATCCCAACCGTATCAGTCCGCCGAAGCCTAATTTTTTAAAAAATTCGACAAAAATGCTTAATCCCGATGTATATAATAGAGATGAAAGGATTTCTGTAAAAAATTCATACCTTATAACGCTTTTTAACGAAATAATGCGAAATAATCTCTTCGGTCGCATCGAACCGGCCAAAATTTTTCCAAGTTCCAACGTCCCGGTGCATGGGTCCAAACTTAAAAAACATTAAAATAATAAAATAAACGTTTAATCCCTATGCATTTCGTCGAGATGCATCGATTTGTGCAAAATATTCGTATCTTATGACGCTTTTTAACGAGTTATTGGGAGAGGAAATTGCGGTGTTTTCGGAGCGGTGTAACAATACTCACCGTTCCAACCTGCCGCTCGTGTCGGTCCGACGGACGGAATTTAAAAAAAAAAAATAAAAAGAATTCGTTACGTTCGACGAGAGTACGTCGAACTGTAACGATTTCGCTAAATACATCTGTACGTCATAACGCTTTTTAACGAGTTATTTCCAAGAGAAGAATCTCGCAGCGGCTGCGAACGTTTCGAAGCTTTAACGCGTTGCTCGCTCGCTCCGCTCGCTCGAAAAGAAACATAGCCTAACCCAAAACCAATCCCTATCGCGTTCTTTTCTCGACTTTTATTCGATTCTGCGAACTTGCGGGATCGGTTTTGGGTTAGGCTAGATTCTTACGAGCGAGCGCAGCGAGCGAGCAACGATCGCAATTTCCATACGCTTTAAACGTATATATCTTCATCGATCGTTACATCGTCGAAAAACGTTCCTCCGCGTGAGCGAGTGGTGCGCGCGCGCGCACGTCGCGTCTCGCCTCGCAACGTACTTATAGAGAATTTTATCTACGCCGCCGCCTACCAGCGACTCGGAGTGTGCGCGCGCAGCACTAGCGGCAGCGCAGGCGCGGCCGGGCTAGCGGCCGTGCACTTATGGTGCAAAACCTCCGTAGCAACGTACCGTTCGGACGGACGCTGGAACTTAGTCGCGCGAATGCTCGATCATTACTGTACAAAGGCGATGTCAAACCATCGACATATTTTAACAGACGCGTTATTAACATAATATAAATGGATTTTTACCAAAAAATTAATTTTTTTTCATCGAAAAATTGCATCAATAAACATAATATTTTATCGACTTGGGACACAAATAAAGTTAATAGTCGATTGGAATACGTTAAAATAAGTCGAAATATGCAAAAAATATATACCTTGTAACATTAATTGTCGAAAAAATTACAAAAATATCCCAACCGTATCAGTCCGCCGAAGCCTAATTTTTTAAAAAATTCGACAAAAATGCTTAATCCCGATGTATATAATAGAGATGAAAGGATTTCTGTAAAAAATTCATACCTTATAACGCTTTTTAACGAAATAATGCGAAATAATCTTTTCGGTCGCATCGAACCGGCCGAAATTTTTCCAAGTTCCAACGTCCCGGTGCATGGGTCCAAACTTAAAAAACATTAAAATAATAAAATAAACGTTTAATCCCTATGCATTTCGTCGAGATGCATCGATTTGTGCAAAATATTCGTATCTTATGACGCTTTTTAACGAGTTATTGGGAGAGGAAATTGCGGTGTTTTCGGAGCGGTGTAACAATACTCACCGTTCCAACCTGCCGCTCGTGTCGGTCCGACGGACGGAATTTAAAAAAAAAAAATAAAAAGAATTCGTTACGTTCGACGAGAGTACGTCGAACTGTAACGATTTCGCTAAATAGATCTGTACGTCATAACGCTTTTTAACGAGTTATTTCCAAGAGAAGAATCTCGCAGCGGCTGCGAACGTTTCGAAGCTTTAACGCGTTGCTCGCTCGCTCCGCTCGCTCGAAAAGAAACATAGCCTAACCCAAAACCAATCCCTATCGCGTTCTTTCCTCGACTTTTATTCGATTCTGCGAACGTGCGGGATCGGTTTTGGGTTAGGCTAGATTCTTACGAGCGAGCGCAGCGAGCGAGCAACGATCGCAATTTCCATACGCTTTAAACGTATATATCTTCATCGATCGTTACATCGTCGAAAAACGTTCCTCCGCGTGAGCGAGTGGTGCGCGCGCGCGCACGTCGCGTCTCGCCTCGCAACGTACTTATAGAGAATGGTATCTACGCCGCCGCCTACCAGCGACTCGGAGTGTGCGCGCGCAGCGCTAGCGGCAGCGCAGGCGCGGCCGGGCTAGCGGCCGTGCGCTTATGGTGCAAAACCTCCGTAGCAACGTACCGTTCGGAAGGACGCTGGAACTTAGTCGCGCGAATGCTCGATCATTACTGTACAAAGGCGATGTCAAACCATCGACATATTTTAACAGACGCGTTATTAACATAATATAAATGGATTTTTACCAAAAAATTAATTTTTTTTCATCGAAAAATTGCATCAGTAAACATAATATTTTATCGACTTGGGACACAAATAAAGTTAATAGTCAATTAGAATACGTTAAAATAAGTCGAAATATGCAAAAAATATATACCTTGTAACATTAATTGTCGAAAAAATTACAAAAATATCCCAACCGTATCAGTCCGCCGAAGCCTAATTTTTTAAAAAATTCGACAAAAATGCTTAATCCCGATGTATATAATAGAGATGAAAGGATTTCTGTAAAAAATTCATACCTTATAACGCTTTTTAACGAAATAATGCGAAATAATCTCTTCGGTCGCATCGAACCGGCCAAAATTTTTCCAAGTTCCAACGTTCCGACGCATCGGTCCAAACTTAAAAAACATTAAAATAATATAATAAACGCTTAATCCCTATGCATTTCGTCGAGATACATAGATTTATGCAAAAATATTTGTTTCGTCGACCATTCGCGGAGAGACGCGATCGCGAGAAGGCACGTCAACGGGGGTCGTAAATTCCCGTTACGATTAGATAATCGACGCCACCAAATGATCGATCCCCTGATTTCTGTTACGATAATAGGGGTGGTTCAACTGAATTTACACTGAATTAACAGGTATAAATTAATGTTTATTCCAACAACTTTATATAGAAAAATAGTTACACTGATGCGTATGTATAAGTTATGTAAATGACTGATTTATGGTTTGAAACTCGGTAAGGACATGTTGACTATTCTAACGGTGAAGAATAAGTAAGTTAAAGTGGCGATGTTGTGTCGGAGGAACGCCTAGTGATGGGTGTGTCTAAAGACGTGAGAAAGCTGATTTGTTCATGGCGATTTTGGTTAGGAAAAGTGAGGGCAGTAGACTTGTTTCTGATTGGATACAAGAAGGTTGATGGACTAGGAAGGGTCTTAGCCGCCCTCGATAGATAGTTCTTAGTGTAACGTGAGCTTAACGAACTTTCAATATTTTCTTGCCATAAACAATAGCCTTTAGACACCGATTATAGATTAGAGATCTTTGTTCGGACTGACGGACCTTCTAGAATGTCCTAAGATTTATGGTCGGTTCTTAAGACTATTAAGGGACGAGATAATGACGTGCGGACACCTGGTTGTCATCCTGCTCGCGGTGTGTGGCCTGGTCTAGGTAGAGTGTCGCTCGACGTAACGATATTCGTACCTTATAACGCTTTTTAAGGAAATAACTCGAAAAAACCTTTCGATTTCGTAATTTTTCCGTACCGATTAAAAATTTTATAAACGTTCCAGGGACGAAATAAACGCTTATTTCCGATGCATTTCGTCGAGATGCATCGATTTATGCAAAAATATTCGTACCTTATGACGCCTTTTAACGAGTTATTGGGAAAGGAATGTGCGGCGTTTTCGGAGCGGTGTAACAATACTCACCGTTCCAACCTGCCGCTCGTGTCGGTCCGACGGACGGAATTTAAAAAAAAAAAATAAAAAGAATTCGTTACGTTCGACGAGAGTACGTCGAACTGTAACGATTTCGCTAAATACATCTGTACGTCATAACGCTTTTTAACGAGTTATTTCTAAGAGAAGAATCTCGCAGCGGCTGCGAACGTTTCGAAGCTTTAACGCGTTGCTCGCTCGCTCCGCTCGCTCGAAAAGAAACATAGCCTAACCCAAAACCAATCCCTATCGCGTTCTTTCCTCGACTTTTATTCGATTCTGCGAACTTGCGGGATCGGTTTTGGGTTAGGCTAGATTCTTACGAGCGAGCGCAGCGAGCGAGCAACGATCGCAATTTCCATACGCTTTAAACGTATATATCTTCATCGATCGTTACATCGTCGAAAAACGTTCCTCCGCGTGAGCGAGTGGTGCGCGCGCGCGCACGTCGCGTCTCGCCTCGCAACGTACTTATAGAGAATGGTATCTACGCCGCCGCCTACCAGCGACTCGGAGTGTGCGCGCGCAGCGCTAGCGGCAGCGCAGGCGCGGCCGGGCTAGCGGCCGTGCGCTTATGGTGCAAAACCTCCGTAGCAACGTACCGTTCGGAAGGACGCTGGAACTTAGTCGCGCGAATGCTCGACCATTACTGTACAAAGGCGATGTCAAACCATCGACATATTTTAACAGACGCGTTATTAACATAATATAAATGGATTTTTACCAAAAAATTAATTTTCTTTCATCGAAAAATTGCATCAGTAAACATAATATTTTATCGACTTGGGACACAAATAAAGTTAATAGTCGATTAGAATACGTTAAATAAGTCGAAATATGCAAAAAATATATACCTTGTAACATCAATTGTCGAAAAAATTACAAAAATATCCCAACCGTATCAGTCCGCCGAAGCCTAATTTTTTAAAAAATTCGACAAAAATGCTTAATCCGATGTATATAATAGAGATGAAAGGATTTCTGTAAAAAATTCATACCTTATAACGCTTTTTAACGAAATAATGCGAAATAATCTTTTCGGTCGCATCGAACCGGCCAAAATTTTTCCAAGTTCCAACGTTCCGACGCATCGGTCCAAACTTAAAAAACATTAAAATAATAAAATAAACGTTTAATCCCTATGCATTTCATCGAGATGCATCGATTTGTGCAAAATATTCGTATCTTATGACGCTTTTTAACGAGTTATTGGGAGAGGAAATTGCGGTGTTTTCGGAGCGGTGTAACAATACTCACCGTTCCAACCTGCCGCTCGTGTCGGTCCGACGGACGGAATTTAAAAAAAAAAAATAAAAAGAATTCGTTACGTTCGACGAGAGTACGTCGAACTGTAACGATTTCGCTAAATACATCTGTACGTCATAACGCTTTTTAACGAGTTATTTCCAAGAGAAGAATCTCGCAGCGGCTGCGAACGTTTCGAAGCTTTAACGCGTTGCTCCTCGCTCGCTCCGCTCGCTCGAAAAGAAACATAGCCTAACCCAAAACCAATCCATATCGCGTTCTTTCCTCGACTTTTATTCGATTCTGCGAACTTGCCGGATCGGTTTTGGGTTAGGCTAGATTCTTACGAGCGAGCGCAGCGAGCGAGCAACGATCGCAATTTCCATACGCTTTAAACGTATATATCTTCATCGATCGTTACATCGTCGAAAAACGTTCCTCCGCGTGAGCGAGTGGTGCAATCTGATAGAGTGTGT
>CAKXZU010001264.1:0-25779 GCA_936014575.1 Bombus lapidarius | reverse complement strand
ACACACTCTATCAGATTCGATTATAGATTAGAGATCTTTGTTCGGACTGACGGACCTTCTAGAATGTCCTAAGATTTATGGTCGGTTCTTAAGACTATTAAGGGACGAGATAATGACGTGCGGACACCTGGTTGTCATCCTGCTCGCGGTGTGTGGCCTGGTCTAGGTAGAGTGTCGCTCGACGTAACGATATTCGTACCTTATAACGCTTTTTAAGGAAATAACTCGAAAAAAACCTTTCGATTTCGTAATTTTTCCGTACCGATTAAAAATTTTTTAAACGTTCCAGGGACGAAATAAACGCTTATTTCCGATGCATTTCGTCGAGATGCATCGATTTATGCAAAAATATTCGTACCTTATGACGCCTTTTAACGAGTTATTGGGAAAGGCATGTGCGGCGTTTTCGGAGCGGTGTAACAATACTCACCGTTCCAACCTGCCGCTCGTGTCGGTCCGACGGACGGAATTTAAAAAAAAAAAAATAAAAAGAATTCGTTACGTTCGACGAGAGTACGTCGAACTGTAACGATTTCGCTAAATTCATCTGTACGTCATAACGCTTTTTAACGAGTTATTTCCAAGAGAAGAATCTCGCAGCGGCTGCGAACGTTTCGAAGCTTTAACGCGTTGCTCGCTCGCTCCGCTCGCTCGAAGAGAAACATAGCCTAACCCAAAACCAATCCCTATCGCGTTCTTTCCTCGACTTTTATTCGAATCTGCGAAATTGCGGGATCGGTTTTGGGTTAGGCTAGATTCTTACGAGCGAGCGCAGCGAGCGAGCAACGATCGCAATTTCCATACGCTTTAAACGTATATATCTTCATCGATCGTTACATCGTCGAAAAACGTTCCTCCGCGTGAGCGAGTGGTGCGCGCGCGCGCACGTCGCGTCTCGCCTCACAACGTACTTATAGAGAATGGTATCTACGCCGCCGCCTACCAGCGACTCGGAGTGTGCGCGCGCAGCGCTAGCGGCAGCGCAGGCGCGGCCGGGCTAGCGGCCGTGCGCTTATGGTGCAAAACCTCCGTAGCAACGTACCGTTCGGAAGGACGCTGGAACTTAGTCGCGCGAATGCTCGATCATTACTGTACAAAGGCGATGTCAAACCATCGACATATTTTAACAGACGCGTTATTAACATAATATAAATGGATTTTTACCAAAAAATTAATTTTCTTTCATCGAAAAATTGCATCAGTAAACATAATATTTTATCGACTTGGGACACAAATAAAGTTAATAGTCGATTAGAATACGTTAAAATAAGTCGAAATATGCAAAAAATATATACCTTGTAACATTAATTGTCGAAAAAATTACAAAAATATCCCAACCGTATCAGTCCGCCGAAGCCTAATTTTTTAAAAAATTCGACAAAAATGCTTAATCCCGATGTACATAATAGAGATGAAAGGATTTCTGTAAAAAATTCATACCTTATAACGCTTTTTAACGAAATAATGCGAAATAATCTTTTCGGTCGCATCGAACCGGCCAAAATTTTTCCAAGTTCCAACGTTCCGACGCATCGGTCCAAACTTAAAAAACATTAAAATAATATAATAAACGCTTAATCCCTATGCATTTCGTCGAGATGCATCGATTTGTGCAAAATATTCGTATCTTATGACGCTTTTTAACGAGTTATTGGGAGAGGAAATTGCGGTGTTTTCGGAGCGGTGTAACAATACTCACCGTTCCAACCTGCCGCTCGTATCGGTCCGACGAACGGAATTTAAAAAAAAAACTAAAAAGAATTCGTTACGTTCGACGAGAGTACGTCGAACTGTAACGATTTCGCTAAATACATCTGTACGTCATAACGCTTTTTAACGAGTTATTTCCAAGAGAAGAATCTCGCAGCGGCTGCGAACGTTTCGAAGCTTTAACGCGTTGCTCGCTCGCTCCGCTCGCTCGAAGAGAAACATAGCCTAACCCAAAACCAATCCCTATCGCGTTCTTTCCTCGACTTTTATTCGAATCTGCGAACTTGCGGGATCGGTTTTGGGTTAGGCTAGATTCTAACGAGCGAGCGCAGCGAGCGAGCAACGATCGCAATTTCCATACGCTTTAAACGTATATATCTTCATCGATCGTTACATCGTCGAAAAACGTTCCTCCGCGTGAGCGAGTGGTGCGCGCGCGCGCACGTCGCGTCTCGCCTCGCAACGTACTTATAGAGAATGGTATCTACGCCGCCGCCTACCAGCGACTCGGAGTGTGCGCGCGCAGCGCTAGCGGCAGCGCAGGCGCGGCCGGGCTAGCGGCCGTGCGCTTATGGTGCAAAACCTCCGTAGCAACGTACCGTTCGGAAGGACTCTGGAACTTAGTCGCGCGAATGCTCGATCATTACTGTACAAAGGCGATGTCAAACCATCGACATATTTTAACAGACGCGTTATTAACATAATATAATTGGATTTTTACCAAAAAATTAATTTTCTTTCATCGAAAAATTGCATCAGTAAACATAATATTTTATCGACTTGGGACACAAATAAAGTTAATAGTCGATTAGAATACGTTAAAATAAGTCGAAATATGCAAAAAATATATACCTTGTAACATTAATTGTCGAAAAAATTACAAAAATATCCCAAACGTATCAGTCCGCCGAAGCCTTAATTTTTTAAAAAATTCGACAAAAATGCTTAATCCCGATGTACATAATAGAGATGAAAGGATTTCTGTAAAAAATTCATACCTTATAACGCTTTTTAACGAAATAATGCGAAATAATCTTTTCGGTCGCATCGAACCGGCCAAAATTTTTCCAAGTTCCAACGTTCCGACGCATCGGTCCAAACTTAAAAAACATTAAAATAATATAATAAACGCTTAATCCCTATGCATTTCGTCGAGATGCATCGATTTGTGCAAAATATTCGTATCTTATGACGCTTTTTAACGAGTTATTGGGAGAGGAAATTGCGGTGTTTTCGGAGCGGTGTAACAATACTCACCGTTCCAACCTGCCGCTCGTAGTCGGTCCGACGGACGGAATTTAAAAAAAAAAAATAAAAAGAATTCGTTACGTTCGACGAGAGTACGTCGAACTGTAACGATTTCGCTAAATACATCTGTACGTCATAACGCTTTTTAACGAGTTATTTCCAAGAGAAGAATCTCGCAGCGGCTGCGAACGTTTCGAAGCTTTAACGCGTTGCTCGCTCGCTCCGCTCGCTCGAAAAGAAACATAGCCTAACCCAAAACCAATCCCTATCGCGTTCTTTCCTCGACTTTTATTCGATTCTGCGAACTTGCGGGATCGGTTTTGGGTTAGGCTAGATTCTTACGAGCGAGCGCAGCGAGCGAGCAACGATCGCAATTTCCATACGCTTTAAACGTATATATCTTCATCGATCGTTACATCGTCGAAAAACGTTCCTCCGCGTGAGCGAGTGGTGCGCGCGCGCGCACGTCGCGTCTCGCCTCGCAACGTACTTATAGAGAATGGTATCTACGCCGCCGCCTACCAGCGACTCGGAGTGTGCGCGCGCAGCGCTAGCGGCAGCGCAGGCGCGGCCGGGCTAGCGGCCGTGCGCTTTATGGTGCAAAACCTCCGTAGCATCGTACCGTTCGGAAGGACGCTGGAACTTAGTCGCGCGAATGCTCGATCATTACTGTACAAAGGCGATGTCAAACTATCGACATATTTTAACAGACGCGTTATTAACATAATATAAATGGATTTTTACCAAAAAATTAATTTTCTTTCATCGAAAAATTGCATCAGTGAACATAATATTTTATCGACTTGGGACACAAATAAAGTTAATAGTCGATTAGAATACGTTAAAATAAGTCGAAATATGCAAAAAATATATACCTTGTAACATTAATTGTCGAAAAAATTACAAAAATATCCCAACCGTATCAGTCCGCCGAAGCCTAATTTTTTAAAAAATTCGACAAAAATGCTTAATCCCGATGTATATAATAGAGATGAAAGGATTTCTGTAAAAATTCATACCTTATAACGCTTTTTAACGAAATAATGCGAAATAATCTTTTCGGTCGCATCGAACCGGCCAAAATTTTTCCAAGTTCCAACGTTCCGACGCATCGGTCCAAACTTAAAAAACATTAAAATAATATAATAAACGCTTAATCCCTATGCATTTCGGTCGAGATACATAGATTTATGCAAAAATATTTGCTTCGTCGACCATTCGCGGGAGAGACGCGATCGCGAGAAGGCACGTCAACGGGGGTCGTAAATTCCCGTTACGATTAGATAATCGACGCCACCAAATGATCGATCCCCTGATTTCTGTTACGATAATAGGGGTGGTTCAACTGAATTTACACTGAATTAACAGGTATAAATTAATGTTTATTCCAACAACTTTATATAGAAAAATAGTTACACTGATGCGTATGTATAAGTTATGTAAATGACTGATTTATGGTTTGAAACTCGGTAAGGACATGTTGACTATTCTAACGGTGAAGAATAAGAAAGTTAAAGTGGCGATGTTGTGTCGGAGGAACGCCTAGTGATGGGTGTGTCTAAAGACGTGAGAAAGCTGATTTGTTCATGGCGATTTTGGTTAGGAAAAGTGAGGGCAGTATACTTGTTTCTGATTGGATACAAGAAGGTTGATGGACTAGGAAGGGTCTTAGCCGCCCTCGATAGATAGTTCTTAGTGTAACGTGAGCTTAACGAACTTTCAATATTTTCTTGCCATAAACAATAGCCTTTAGACACCGATTATAGATTAGAGATCTTTGTTCGGACTGACGGACCTTCTAGAATGTCCTAAGATTTATGGTCGGTTCTTAAGACTATTAAGGGACGAGATAATGACGTGCGGACACCTGGCTGTCATCCTGCTCGCGGTGTGTGGCCTGGTCTAGGTAGAGTGTCGCTCGACGTAACGATATTCGTACCTTATAACGCATTTTAAGGAAATAACTCGAAAAAACCTTTCGATTTCGTAATTCTTCCGTACCGATTAAAAATTTTTTAAACGTTCCAGGGACGAAATAAACGCTTATTTCCGATGCATTTCGTCGAGATGCATCGATTTATGCAAAAATATTCGTACCTTATGACGCCTTTTTAACGAGTTATTGGGAAAGGAATGTGCGGCGTTTTCGGAGCGGTGTAACACTACTCACCGTTCCAACCTGCCGCTCGTGTCGGTCCGACGGACGGAATTTAAAAAAAAAAAATAAAAAGAATTCGTTACGTTCGACGAGAGTACGTCGAACTGTAACGATTTCGCTAAATACATCTGTACGTCATAACGCTTTTTAACGAGTTATTTCCAAGAGAAGAATCTCGCAGCGGCTGCGAACGTTTCGAAGCTTTAACGCGTTGCTCGCTCGCTCCGCTCGCTCGAAAAGAAACATAGCCTAACCCAAAACCAATCCCTATCGCGTTCTTTCCTCGACTTTTATTCGATTCTGCGAACTTGCGGGATCGGTTTTGGGTTAGGCTAGATTCTTACGAGCGAGCGCAGCGAGCGAGCAACGATCGCAATTTCCATACGCTTTAAACGTATATATCTTCATCGATCGTTACATCGTCGAAAAACGTTCCTCCGCGTGAGCGAGTGGTGCGCGCGCGCAGCGCTAGCGGCAGCGCAGGCGCGGCCGGGCTAGCGGCCGTGCGCTTATGGTGCAAAACCTCCGTAGCAACGTACCGTTCGGAAGGACGCTGGAACTTAGTCGCGCGAATGCTCGATCATTACTGTACAAAGGCGATGTCAAACCATCGACATATTTTAACAGACGCGTTATTAACATAATATAAATGGATTTTTACCAAAAAATTAATTTTCTTTCATCGAAAAATTGCATCAGTGAACATAATATTTTATCGACTTGGGACACAAATAAAGTTAATAGTCGATTAGAATACGTTAAAATAAGTCGAAATATGCAAAAAATATATACCTTGTAACATTAATTGTCGAAAAAATTACAAAAATATCCCAACCGTATCAGTCCGCCGAAGCCTAATTTTTTAAAAAATTCGACAAAAATGCTTAATCCCGATGTATATAATAGAGATGAAAGGATTTCTGTAAAAAATTCATACCTTATAACGCTTTTTAACGAAAATAATGCGAAATAATCTTTTCGGTCGCATCGAACCGGCCAAAATTTTTCCAAGTTCCAACGTTCCGACGCATCGGTCCAAACTTAAAAAACATTAAAATAATATAATAAACGCTTAATCCCTATGCATTTCGTCGAGATACATAGATTTATGCAAAAATATTTGTTTCGTCGACCATTCGCGGAGAGACGCGATCGCGAGAAGGCACGTCAACGGGGGTCGTAAATTCCCGTTACGATTAGATAATCGACGCCACCAAATGATCGATCCCCTGATTTCTGTTACGATAATAGGGGTGGTTCAACTGAATTTACACTGAATTAACAGGTATAAATTAATGTTTATTCCAACAACTTTATATAGAAAAATAGTTACATTGATGCGTATGTATAAGTTATGTAAATGACTGATTTATGGTTTGAAACTCGGTAAGGACATGTTGACTATTCTAACGGTGAAGAATAAGAAAGTTAAAGTGGCGATGTTGTGTCGGAGGAACGCCAAGTGATGGGTGTGTCTAAAGACGTGAGAAAGCTGATTTGTTCATGGCGATTTTGGTTAGGAAAAGTGAGGGCAGTATACTTGTTTCTGATTGGATACAAGAAGGTTGATGGACTAGGAAGGGTCTTAGCCGCCCCTCGATAGATAGTTCTTAGTGTAACGTGAGCTTAACGAACTTTCAATATTTTCTTGCCATAAACAATAGCCTTTAGACACCGATTATAGATTAGAGATCTTTGTTCGGACTGACCGGACCTTCTAGAATGTCCTAAGATTTATGGTCGGTTCTTAAGACTATTAAGGGACGAGATAATGACGTGCGGACACCTGGTTGTCATCCTGCTCGCGGTGTGTGGCCTGGTCTAGGTAGAGTGTCGCTCGACGTAACGATATTCGTACCTTATAACGCATTTTAAGGAAATAACTCGAAAAAACCTTTCGATTTCGTAATTCTTCCGTACCGATTAAAATTTTTTAAACGTTCCAGGGACGAAATAAACGCTTATTTCCGATGCATTTCGTCGAGATGCATCGATTTATGCAAAAATATTCGTACCTTATGACGCCTTTTAACGAGTTATTGGGAAAGGCATGTGCGGCGTTTTCGGAGCGGTGTAACAATACTCACCGTTCCAACCTGCCGCTCGTGTCGGTCCGACGGACGGAATTTAAAAAAAAAAAAATAAAAAGAATTCGTTACGTTCGACGAGAGTACGTCGAACTGTAACGATTTCGCTAAATACATCTGTACGTCATAACGCTTTTTAACGAGTTATTTCCAAGAGAAGAATCTCGCAGCGGCTGCGAACGTTTCGAAGCTTTAACGCGTTGCTCGCTCGCTCCGCTCGCTCGAAAAGAAACATAGCCTAACCCAAAACCAATCCCTATCGCGTTCTTTCCTCGACTTTTATTCGATTCTGCGAACTTGCGGGATCGGTTTTGGGTTAGGCTAGATTCTTACGAGCGAGCGCAGCGAGCGAGCAACGATCGCAATTTCCATACGCTTTAAACGTATATATCTTCATCGATCGTTACATCGTCGAAAAACGTTCCTCCGCGTGAGCGAGTGGTGCGCGCGCGCGCACGTCGCGTCTCGCCTCGCAACGTACTTATAGAGAATGGTATCTACGCCGCCGCCTACCAGCGACTCGGAGTGTGCGCGCGCAGCGCTAGCGGCAGCGCAGGCGCGGCCGGGCTAGCGGCCGTGCGCTTATGGTGCAAAACCTCCGTAGCAACGTACCGTTCGGAAGGACGCTGGAACTTAGTCGCGCGAATGCTCGATCATTACTGTACAAAGGCGATGTCAAACCATCGACATATTTTAACAGACGCGTTATTAACATAATATAAATGGATTTTTACCAAAAAATTAATTTTCTTTCATCGAAAAATTGCATCAGTAAACATAATATTTTATCGACTTGGGACACAAATAAAGTTAATAGTCGATTAGAATACGTTAAAATAAGTCGAAATATGCAAAAAATATATACCTTGTAACATTAATTGTCGAAAAAATTACAAAAATATCCCAACCGTATCAGTCCGCCGAAGCCTAATTTTTTAAAAAATTGGACAAAAATGCTTAATCCCGATGTATATAATAGAGATGAAAGGATTTCTGTAAAAAATTCATACCTTATAACGCTTCTTAACGAAATAATGCGAAATAATCTTTTCGGTCGCATCGAACCGGCCAAAATTTTTCCAAGTTCCAACGTTCCGACGCATCGGTCCAAACTTAAAAAACATTAAAATAATATAATAAACGCTTAATGCCTATGCATTTCGTCGAGATGCATCGATTTGTGCAAAATATTCGTATCTTATGACGCTTTTTAACGAGTTATTGGGAGAGGAAATTGCGGTGTTTTCGGAGCGGTGTAACAATACTCACCGTTCCAACCTGCCGCTCGTATCGGTCCGACGGACGGAATTTAAAAAAAAAAATAAAAAGAATTCGTTACGTTCGACGAGAGTACGTCGAACTGTAACGATTTCGCTAAATACATCTGTACGTCATAACGCTCTTTAACGAGTTATTTCCAAGAGAAGAATCTCGCAGCGGCTGCGAACGTTTCGAAGCTTTAACGCGTTGCTCGCTCGCTCCGCTCGCTCGAAAAGAAACATAGCCTAACCTAAAACCAATCCCTATCGCGTTCTTTCCTCGACTTTTATTCGATTCTGCGAACTTGCGGGATCGGTTTTGGGTTAGGCTAGATTCTTACGAGCGAGCGCAGCGAGCGAGCAACGATCGCAATTTCCATACGCTTTAAACGTATATACCTTCATCGATCGTTACATCGTCGAAAAACGTTCCTCCGCGTGAGCGAGTGGTGCGCGCGCGCGCACGTCGCGTCTCGCCTCGCAACGTACTTATAGAGAATGGTATCTACGCCGCCGCCTACCAGCGACTCGGAGTGTGCGCGCGCAGCGCTAGCGGCAGCGCAGGCGCGGCCGGGCTAGCGGCCGTGCGCTTATGGTGCAAAACCTCCGTAGCAACGTACCGTTCGGAAGGACGCTGGAACTTAGTCGCGCGAATGCTCGATCATTACTGTACAAAGGCGATGTCAAACCATCGACATATTTTAACAGACGCGTTATTAACATAATATAAATGGATTTTTACCAAAAAATTAATTTTCTTTCATCGAAAAATTGCATCAGTAAACATAATATTTTATCGACTTGGGACACAAATAAAGTTAATAGTCGATTAGAATACGTTAAAATAAGTCGAAATATGCAAAAAATATATACCTTGTAACATTAATTGTCGAAAAAATTACAAAAATATCCCAACCGTATCAGTCCGCCGAAGCCTAATTTTTTAAAAAATTCGACAAAAATGCTTAATCCCGATGTATGTAATAGAGATGAAAGGATTTCTGTAAAAAATTCATACCTTATAACGCTTTTTAACGAAATAATGCGAAATAATCTTTTCGGTCGCATCGAACCGGCCAAAATTTTTCCAAGTTCCAACGTTCCGACGCATCGGTCCAAACTTAAAAAACATTAAAATAATAAAATAAACGTTTAATCCCTATGCATTTCGTCGAGATGCATCGATTTGTGCAAAATATTCGTATCTTATGACGCTTTTTAACGAGTTATTGGGAGAGGAAATTGCGGTGTTTTCGGAGCGGTGTAACAATACTCACCGTTCCAACCTGCCGCTCGTGTCGGTCCGACGGACGGAATTTAAAAAAAAAAAAATAAAAAGAATTCGTTACGTTCGACGAGAGTACGTCGAACTGTAACGATTTCGCTAAATACATCTGTACGTCATAACGCTTTTTAACGAGTTATTTCCAAGAGAAGAATCTCGCAGCGGCTGCGAACGTTTCGAAGCTTTAACGCGTTGCTCGCTCGCTCCGCTCGCTCGAAAAGAAACATAGCCTAACCCAAAACCAATCCCTATCGCGTTCTTTCCTCGACTTTTATTCGATTCTGCGAACTTGCGGGATCGGTTTTGGGTTAGGCTAGATTCTTACGAGCGAGCGCAGCGAGCGAGCAACGATCGCAATTTCCATACGCTTTAAACGTATATAACTTCATCGATCGTTACGTCGTCGAAAAACGTTCCTCCGCGTGAGCGAGTGGTGCGCGCGCGCGCACGTCGCGTCTCGCCTCGCAACGTACTTATAGAGAATGGTATCTACGCCGCCGCCTACCAGCGACTCGGAGTGTGCGCGCGCAGCGCTAGCGGCAGCGCAGGCGCGGCCGGGCTAGCGGCCGTGCGCTTATGGTGCAAAACCTCCGTAGCAACGTACCGTTCGGAAGGACGCTGGAACTTAGTCGCGCGAATGCTCGATCATTACTGTACAAAGGCGATGTCAAACCATCGACATATTTTAACAGACGCGTTATTAACATAATATAAATGGATTTTTACCAAAAAATTAATTTTCTTTCATCGAAAAATTGCATCAGTAAACATAATATTTTATCGACTTCGGACACAAATAAAGTTAATAGTCGATTAGAATACGTTAAAATAAGTCGAAATATGCAAAAAATATATACCTTGTAACATTAATTGTCGAAAAAATTACAAAAATATCCCAACCGTATCAGTCCGCCGAAGCCTAATTTTTTAAAAAATTGGACAAAAATGCTTAATCCCGATGTATATAATAGAGATGAAAGGATTTCTGTAAAAAATTCATACCTTATAACGCTTCTTAACGAAATAATGCGAAATAATCTTTTCGGTCGCATCGAACCGGCCAAAATTTTTCCAAGTTCCAACGTTCCGACGCATCGGTCCAAACTTAAAAAACATTAAAATAATATAATAAACGCTTAATGCCTATGCATTTCGTCGAGATGCATCGATTTGTGCAAAATATTCGTATCTTATGACGCTTTTTAACGAGTTATTGGGAGAGGAAATTGCGGTGTTTTCGGAGCGGTGTAACAATACTCACCGTTCCAACCTGCCGCTCGTATCGGTCCGACGGACGGAATTTAAAAAAAAAAATAAAAAGAATTCGTTACGTTCGACGAGAGTACGTCGAACTGTAACGATTTCGCTAAATACATCTGTACGTCATAACGCTCTTTAACGAGTTATTTCCAAGAGAAGAATCTCGCAGCGGCTGCGAACGTTTCGAAGCTTTAACGCGTTGCTCGCTCGCTCCGCTCGCTCGAAAAGAAACATAGCCTAACCTAAAACCAATCCCTATCGCGTTCTTTCCTCGACTTTTATTCGATTCTGCGAACTTGCGGGATCGGTTTTGGGTTAGGCTAGATTCTTACGAGCGAGCGCAGCGAGCGAGCAACGATCGCAATTTCCATACGCTTTAAACGTATATACCTTCATCGATCGTTACATCGTCGAAAAACGTTCCTCCGCGTGAGCGAGTGGTGCGCGCGCGCGCACGTCGCGTCTCGCCTCGCAACGTACTTATAGAGAATGGTATCTACGCCGCCGCCTACCAGCGACTCGGAGTGTGCGCGCGCAGCGCTAGCGGCAGCGCAGGCGCGGCCGGGCTAGCGGCCGTGCGCTTATGGTGCAAAACCTCCGTAGCAACGTACCGTTCGGAAGGACGCTGGAACTTAGTCGCGCGAATGCTCGATCATTACTGTACAAAGGCGATGTCAAACCATCGACATATTTTAACAGACGCGTTATTAACATAATATAAATGGATTTTTACCAAAAAATTAATTTTCTTTCATCGAAAAATTGCATCAGTAAACATAATATTTTATCGACTTGGGACACAAATAAAGTTAATAGTCGATTAGAATACGTTAAAATAAGTCGAAATATGCAAAAAATATATACCTTGTAACATTAATTGTCGAAAAAATTACAAAAATATCCCAACCGTATCAGTCCGCCGAAGCCTAATTTTTTAAAAAATTGGACAAAAATGCTTAATCCCGATGTATATAATAGAGATGAAAGGATTTCTGTAAAAAATTCATACCTTATAACGCTTCTTAACGAAATAATGCGAAATAATCTTTTCGGTCGCATCGAACCGGCCAAAATTTTTCCAAGTTCCAACGTTCCGACGCATCGGTCCAAACTTAAAAAACATTAAAATAATATAATAAACGCTTAATGCCTATGCATTTCGTCGAGATGCATCGATTTGTGCAAAATATTCGTATCTTATGACGCTTTTTAACGAGTTATTGGGAGAGGAAATTGCGGTGTTTTCGGAGCGGTGTAACAATACTCACCGTTCCAACCTGCCGCTCGTATCGGTCCGACGGACGGAATTTAAAAAAAAAAATAAAAAGAATTCGTTACGTTCGACGAGAGTACGTCGAACTGTAACGATTTCGCTAAATACATCTGTACGTCATAACGCTCTTTAACGAGTTATTTCCAAGAGAAGAATCTCGCAGCGGCTGCGAACGTTTCGAAGCTTTAACGCGTTGCTCGCTCGCTCCGCTCGCTCGAAAAGAAACATAGCCTAACCTAAAACCAATCCCTATCGCGTTCTTTCCTCGACTTTTATTCGATTCTGCGAACTTGCGGGATCGGTTTTGGGTTAGGCTAGATTCTTACGAGCGAGCGCAGCGAGCGAGCAACGATCGCAATTTCCATACGCTTTAAACGTATATACCTTCATCGATCGTTACATCGTCGAAAAACGTTCCTCCGCGTGAGCGAGTGGTGCGCGCGCGCGCACGTCGCGTCTCGCCTCGCAACGTACTTATAGAGAATGGTATCTACGCCGCCGCCTACCAGCGACTCGGAGTGTGCGCGCGCAGCGCTAGCGGCAGCGCAGGCGCGGCCGGGCTAGCGGCCGTGCGCTTATGGTGCAAAACCTCCGTAGCAACGTACCGTTCGGAAGGACGCTGGAACTTAGTCGCGCGAATGCTCGATCATTACTGTACAAAGGCGATGTCAAACCATCGACATATTTTAACAGACGCGTTATTAACATAATATAAATGGATTTTTACCAAAAAATTAATTTTCTTTCATCGAAAAATTGCATCAGTAAACATAATATTTTATCGACTTCGGACACAAATAAAGTTAATAGTCGATTAGAATACGTTAAAATAAGTCGAAATATGCAAAAAATATATACCTTGTAACATTAATTGTCGAAAAAATTACAAAAATATCCCAACCGTATCAGTCCGCCGAAGCCTAATTTTTTAAAAAATTGGACAAAAATGCTTAATCCCGATGTATATAATAGAGATGAAAGGATTTCTGTAAAAAATTCATACCTTATAACGCTTCTTAACGAAATAATGCGAAATAATCTTTTCGGTCGCATAGAACCGGCCAAAATTTTTCCAAGTTCCAACGTTCCGACGCATCGGTCCAAACTTAAAAAACATTAAAATAATATAATAAACGCTTAATGCCTATGCATTTCGTCGAGATGCATCGATTTGTGCAAAATATTCGTATCTTATGACGCTTTTTAACGAGTTATTGGGAGAGGAAATTGCGGTGTTTTCGGAGCGGTGTAACAATACTCACCGTTCCAACCTGCCGCTCGTATCGGTCCGACGGACGGAATTTAAAAAAAAAAATAAAAAGAATTCGTTACGTTCGACGAGAGTACGTCGAACTGTAACGATTTCGCTAAATACATCTGTACGTCATAACGCTCTTTAACGAGTTATTTCCAAGAGAAGAATCTCGCAGCGGCTGCGAACGTTTCGAAGCTTTAACGCGTTGCTCGCTCGCTCCGCTCGCTCGAAAAGAAACATAGCCTAACCCAAAACCAATCCCTATCGCGTTCTTTCCTCGACTTTTATTCGATTCTGCGAACTTGCGGGATCGGTTTTGGGTTAGGCTAGATTCTTACGAGCGAGCGCAGCGAGCGAGCAACGATCGCAATTTCCATACGCTTTAAACGTATATAACTTCATCGATCGTTACAACGTCGAAAAACGTTCCTCCGCGTGAGCGAGTGGTGCGCGCGCGCGCACGTCGCGTCTCGCCTCGCAACGTACTTATAGAGAATGGTATCTACGCCGCCGCCTACCAGCGACTCGGAGTGTGCGCGCGCAGCGCTAGCGGCAGCGCAGGCGCGGCCGGGCTAGCGGCCGTGCGCTTATGGTGCAAAACCTCCGTAGCAACGTACCGTTCGGAAGGACGCTGGAACTTAGTCGCGCGAATGCTCGATCATTACTGTACAAAGGCGATGTCAAACCATCGACATATTTTAACAGACGCGTTATTAACATAATATAAATGGATCTTTACCAAAAAAATTAATTTTTTTTCATCGAAAAATTGCATCAGTAAACATAATATTTTATCGACTTGGGACACAAATAAAGTTAATAGTCGATTAGAATACGTTAAAATAAGTCGAAATATGCAAAAAATATATACCTTGTAACATTAATTGTCGAAAAAATTACAAAAATATCCCAACCGTATCAGTCCGCCGAAGCCTAATTTTTTAAAAAATTCGACAAAAATGCTTAATCCCGATGTATGTAATAGAGATGAAAGGATTTCTGTAAAAAATTCATACCTTATAACGCTTTTTAACGAAATAATGCGAAATAATCTTTTCGGTCGCATCGAACCGGCCAAAATTTTTCCAAGTTCCAACGTTCCGACGCATCGGTCCAAACTTAAAAAACATTAAAATAATAAAATAAACGTTTAATCCCTATGCATTTCGTCGAGATGCATCGATTTGTGCAAAATATTCGTATCTTATGACGCTTTTTAACGAGTTATTGGGAGAGGAAATTGCGGTGTTTTCGGAGCGGTGTAACAATACTCACCGTTCCAACCTGCCGCTCGTGTCGGTCCGACGGACGGAATTTAAAAAAAAAAAAATAAAAAGAATTCGTTACGTTCGACGAGAGTACGTCGAACTGTAACGATTTCGCTAAATACATCTGTACGTCATAACGCTCTTTAACGAGTTATTTCCAAGAGAAGAATCTCGCAGCGGCTGCGAACGTTTCGAAGCTTTAACGCGTTGCTCGCTCGCTCCGCTCGCTCGAAAAGAAACATAGCCTAACCCAAAACCAATCCCTATCGCGTTCTTTCCTCGACTTTTATTCGATTCTGCGAACTTGCGGGATCGGTTTTGGGTTAGGCTAGATTCTTACGAGCGAGCGCAGCGAGCGAGCAACGATCGCAATTTCCATACGCTTTAAACGTATATAACTTCATCGATCGTTACATCGTCGAAAAACGTTCCTCCGCGTGAGCGAGTGGTGCGCGCGCGCGCACGTCGCGTCTCGCCTCGCAACGTACTTATAGAGAATGGTATCTACGCCGCCGCCTACCAGCGACTCGGAGTGTGCGCGCGCAGCGCTAGCGGCAGCGCAGGCGCGGCCGGGCTAGCGGCCGTGCGCTTATGGTGCAAAACCTCCGTAGCAACGTACCGTTCGGAAGGACGCTGGAACTTAGTCGCGCGAATGCTCGATCATTACTGTACAAAGGCGATGTCAAACCATCGACATATTTTAACAGACGCGTTATTAACATAATATAAATGGATTTTTACCAAAAAATTAATTTTCTTTCATCGAAAAATTGCATCAGTAAACATAATATTTTATCGACTTGGGACACAAATAAAGTTAATAGTCGATTAGAATACGTTAAAATAAGTCGAAATATGCAAAAAATATATACCTTGTAACATTAATTGTCGAAAAAATTACAAAAATATCCCAACCGTATCAGTCCGCCGAAGCCTAATTTTTTAAAAAATTGGACAAAAATGCTTAATCCCGATGTATATAATAGAGATGAAAGGATTTCTGTAAAAAATTCATACCTTATAACGCTTCTTAACGAAATAATGCGAAATAATCTTTTCGGTCGCATCGAACCGGCCAAAATTTTTCCAAGTTCCAACGTTCCGACGCATCGGTCCAAACTTAAAAAACATTAAAATAATATAATAAACGCTTAATGCCTATGCATTTCGTCGAGATGCATCGATTTGTGCAAAATATTCGTATCTTATGACGCTTTTTAACGAGTTATTGGGAGAGGAAATTGCGGTGTTTTCGGAGCGGTGTAACAATACTCACCGTTCCAACCTGCCGCTCGTATCGGTCCGACGGACGGAATTTAAAAAAAAAAATAAAAAGAATTCGTTACGTTCGACGAGAGTACGTCGAACTGTAACGATTTCGCTAAATACATCTGTACGTCATAACGCTCTTTAACGAGTTATTTCCAAGAGAAGAATCTCGCAGCGGCTGCGAACGTTTCGAAGCTTTAACGCGTTGCTCGCTCGCTCCGCTCGCTCGAAAAGAAACATAGCCTAACCCAAAACCAATCCCTATCGCGTTCTTTCCTCGACTTTTATTCGATTCTGCGAACTTGCGGGATCGGTTTTGGGTTAGGCTAGATTCTTACGAGCGAGCGCAGCGAGCGAGCAACGATCGCAATTTCCATACGCTTTAAACGTATATATCTTCATCGATCGTTACATCGTCGAAAAACGTTCCTCCGCGTGAGCGAGTGGTGCGCGCGCGCGCACGTCGCGTCTCGCCTCGCAACGTACTTATAGAGAATGGTATCTACGCCGCCGCCTACCAGCGACTCGGAGTGTGCGCGCGCAGCGCTAGCGGCAGCGCAGGCGCGGCCGGGCTAGCGGCCGTGCGCTTATGGTGCAAAACCTCCGTAGCAACGTACCGTTCGGAAGGACGCTGGAACTTAGTCGCGCGAATGCTCGATCATTACTGTACAAAGGCGATGTCAAACCATCGACATATTTTAACAGACGCGTTATTAACATAATATAAATGGATTTTTACCAAAAAATTAATTTTCTTTCATCGAAAAATTGCATCAGTAAACATAATATTTTATCGACTTGGGACACAAATAAAGTTAATAGTCGATTAGAATACGTTAAAATAAGTCGAAATATGCAAAAAATATATACCTTGTAACATTAATTGTCGAAAAAATTACAAAAATATCCCAACCGTATCAGTCCGCCGAAGCCTAATTTTTTAAAAAATTGGACAAAAATGCTTAATCCCGATGTATATAATAGAGATGAAAGGATTTCTGTAAAAAATTCATACCTTATAACGCTTCTTAACGAAATAATGCGAAATAATCTTTTCGGTCGCATCGAACCGGCCAAAATTTTTCCAAGTTCCAACGTTCCGACGCATCGGTCCAAACTTAAAAAACATTAAAATAATATAATAAACGCTTAATGCCTATGCATTTCGTCGAGATGCATCGATTTGTGCAAAATATTCGTATCTTATGACGCTTTTTAACGAGTTATTGGGAGAGGAAATTGCGGTGTTTTCGGAGCGGTGTAACAATACTCACCGTTCCAACCTGCCGCTCGTATCGGTCCGACGGACGGAATTTAAAAAAAAAATAAAAAGAATTCGTTACGTTCGACGAGAGTACGTCGAACTGTAACGATTTCGCTAAATACATCTGTACGTCATAACGCTCTTTAACGAGTTATTTCCAAGAGAAGAATCTCGCAGCGGCTGCGAACGTTTCGAAGCTTTAACGCGTTGCTCGCTCGCTCCGCTCGCTCGAAAAGAAACATAGCCTAACCCAAAACCAATCCCTATCGCGTTCTTTCCTCGACTTTTATTCGATTCTGCGAACTTGCGGGATCGGTTTTGGGTTAGGCTAGATTCTTACGAGCGAGCGCAGCGAGCGAGCAACGATCGCAATTTCCATACGCTTTAAACGTATATATCTTCATCGATCGTTACATCGTCGAAAAACGTTCCTCCGCGTGAGCGAGTGGTGCGCGCGCGCGCACGTCGCGTCTCGCCTCGCAACGTACTTATAGAGAATGGTATCTACGCCGCCGCCTACCAGCGACTCGGAGTGTGCGCGCGCAGCGCTAGCGGCAGCGCAGGCGCGGCCGGGCTAGCGGCCGTGCGCTTATGGTGCAAAACCTCCGTAGCAACGTACCGTTCGGAAGGACGCTGGAACTTAGTCGCGCGAATGCTCGATCATTACTGTACAAAGGCGATGTCAAACCATCGACATATTTTAACAGACGCGTTATTAACATAATATAAATGGATTTTTACCAAAAAATTAATTTTCTTTCATCGAAAAATTGCATCAGTAAACATAATATTTTATCGACTTGGGACACAAATAAAGTTAATAGTCGATTAGAATACGTTAAAATAAGTCGAAATATGCAAAAAATATATACCTTGTAACATTAATTGTCGAAAAAATTACAAAAATATCCCAACCGTATCAGTCCGCCGAAGCCTAATTTTTTAAAAAATTGGACAAAAATGCTTAATCCCGATGTATATAATAGAGATGAAAGGATTTCTGTAAAAAATTCATACCTTATAACGCTTCTTAACGAAATAATGCGAAATAATCTTTTCGGTCGCATCGAACCGGCCAAAAATTTTTCCAAGTTCCAACGTTCCGACGCATCGGTCCAAACTTAAAAAACATTAAAATAATATAATAAACGCTTAATGCCTATGCATTTCGTCGAGATGCATCGATTTGTGCAAAATATTCGTATCTTATGACGCTTTTTAACGAGTTATTGGGAGAGGAAATTGCGGTGTTTTCGGAGCGGTGTAACAATACTCACCGTTCCAACCTGCCGCTCGTATCGGTCCGACGGACGGAATTTAAAAAAAAAAATAAAAAGAATTCGTTACGTTCGACGAGAGTACGTCGAACTGTAACGATTTCGCTAAATACATCTGTACGTCATAACGCTCTTTAACGAGTTATTTCCAAGAGAAGAATCTCGCAGCGGCTGCGAACGTTTCGAAGCTTTAACGCGTTGCTCGCTCGCTCCGCTCGCTCGAAAAGAAACATAGCCTAACCCAAAACCAATCCCTATCGCGTTCTGTCCTCGACTTTTATTCGATTCTGCGAACTTGCGGGATCGGTTTTGGGTTAGGCTAGATTCTTACGAGCGAGCGCAGCGAGCGAGCAACGATCGCAATTTCCATACGCTTTAAACGTATATATCTTCATCGATCGTTACATCGTCGAAAAACGTTCCTCCGCGTGAGCGAGTGGTGCGCGCGCGCGCGCACGTCGCGTCTCGCCTCGCAACGTACTTATAGAGAATGGTATCTACGCCGCCGCCTACCAGCGACTCGGAGTGTGCGCGCGCAGCGCTAGCGGCAGCGCAGGCGCGGCCGGGCTAGCGGCCGTGCGCTTATGGTGCAAAACCTCCGTAGCAACGTACCGTTCGGAAGGACGCTGGAACTTAGTCGCGCGAATGCTCGATCATTACTGTACAAAGGCGATGTCAAACCATCGACATATTTTAACAGACGCGTTATTAACATAATATAAATGGATTTTTACCAAAAAATTAATTTTCTTTCATCGAAAAATTGCATCAGTAAACATAATATTTTATCGACTTGGGACACAAATAAAGTTAATAGTCGATTAGAATACGTTAAAATAAGTCGAATCTGATAGAGTGTGTTACCTTGTAACATTAATTGTCGAAAAAATTACAAAAATATCCCAACCGTATCAGTCCGCCGAAGCCTAATTTTTAAAAAATTGGACAAAAATGCTTAATCCCGATGTATATAATAGAGATGAAAGGATTTCTGTAAAAAATTCATACCTTATAACGCTTCTTAACGAAATAATGCGAAATAATCTTTTCGGTCGCATCGAACCGGCCAAAATTTTTCCAAGTTCCAACGTTCCGACGCATCGGTCCAAACTTAAAAAACATTAAAATAATATAATAAACGCTTAATGCCTATGCGTTTCGTCGAGATGCATCGATTTGTGCAAAATATTCGTATCTTATGACGCTTTTTAACGAGTTATTGGGAGAGGAAATTGCGGTGTTTTCGGAGCGGTGTAACAATACTCACCGTTCCAACCTGCCGCTCGTATAATCTGATAGAGTGTGTTTTAAAAAAAAAAATAAAAAGAATTCGTTACGTTCGACGAGAGTACGTCGAACTGTAACGATTTCGCTAAATACATCTGTACGTCATAACGCTCTTTAACGAGTTATTTCCAAGAGAAGAATCTCGCAGCGGCTGCGAACGTTTCGAAGCTTTAACGCGTTGCTCGCTCGCTCCGCTCGCTCGAAAAGAAACATAGCCTAACCCAAAACCAATCCCTATCGCGTTCTTTCCTCGACTTTTATTCGATTCTGCGAACTTGCGGGATCGGTTTTGGGTTAGGCTAGATTCTTACGAGCGAGCGCAGCGAGCGAGCAACGATCGCAATTTCCATACGCTTTAAACGTATATATCTTCATCGATCGTTACATCGTCGAAAAACGTTCCTCCGCGTGAGCGAGTGGTGCGCGCGCGCGCACGTCGCGTCTCGCCTCGCAACGTACTTATAGAGAATGGTATCTACGCCGCCGCCTACCAGCGACTCGGAGTGTGCGCGCGCAGCGCTAGCGGCAGCGCAGGCGCGGCCGGGCTAGCGGCCGTGCGCTTATGGTGCAAAACCTCCGTAGCAACGTACCGTTCGGAAGGACGCTGGAACTTAGTCGCGCGAATGCTCGATCATTACTGTACAAAGGCGATGTCAAACCATCGACATATTTTAACAGACGCGTTATTAACATAATATAAATGGATTTTTACCAAAAAATTAATTTTCTTTCATCGAAAAATTGCATCAGTAAACATAATATTTTATCGACTTGGGACACAAATAAAGTTAATAGTCGATTAGAATACGTTAAAATAAGTCGAAATATGCAAAAAATATATACCTTGTAACATTAATTGTCGAAAAAATTACAAAAATATCCCAACCGTATCAGTCCGCCGAAGCCTAATTTTTTAAAAAATTGGACAAAAATGCTTAATCCCGATGTATATAATAGAGATGAAAGGATTTCTGTAAAAAATTCATACCTTATAACGCTTCTTAACGAAATAATGCGAAATAATCTTTTCGGTCGCATCGAACCGGCCAAAATTTTTCCAAGTTCCAACGTTCCGACGCATCGGTCCAAACTTAAAAAACATTAAAATAATATAATAAACGCTTAATGCCTATGCGTTTCGTCGAGATGCATCGATTTGTGCAAAATATTCGTATCTTATGACGCTTTTTAACGAGTTATTGGGAGAGGAAATTGCGGTGTTTTCGGAGCGGTGTAACAATACTCACCGTTCCAACCTGCCGCTCGTATCGGTCCGACGGACGGAATTTAAAAAAAAAAATAAAAAGAATTCGTTACGTTCGACGAGAGTACGTCGAACTGTAACGATTTCGCTAAATACATCTGTACGTCATAACGCTCTTTAACGAGTTATTTCCAAGAGAAGAATCTCGCAGCGGCTGCGAACGTTTCGAAGCTTTAACGCGTTGCTCGCTCGCTCCGCTCGCTCGAAAAGAAACATAGCCTAACCCAAAACCAATCCCTATCGCGTTCTTTCCTCGACTTTTATTCGATTCTGCGAACTTGCGGGATCGGTTTTGGGTTAGGCTAGATTCTTACGAGCGAGCGCAGCGAGCGAGCAACGATCGCAATTTCCATACGCTTTAAACGTATATATCTTCATCGATCGTTACATCGTCGAAAAACGTTCCTCCGCGTGAGCGAGTGGTGCGCGCGCGCGCACGTCGCGTCTCGCCTCGCAACGTACTTATAGAGAATGGTATCTACGCCGCCGCCTACCAGCGACTCGGAGTGTGCGCGCGCAGCGCTAGCGGCAGCGCAGGCGCGGCCGGGCTAGCGGCCGTGCGCTTATGGTGCAAAACCTCCGTAGCAACGTACCGTTCGGAAGGACGCTGGAACTTAGTCGCGCGAATGCTCGATCATTACTGTACAAAGGCGATGTCAAACCATCGACATATTTTAACAGACGCGTTATTAACATAATATAAATGGATTTTTACCAAAAAATTAATTTTCTTTCATCGAAAAATTGCATCAGTAAACATAATATTTTATCGACTTGGGACACAAATAAAGTTAATAGTCGATTAGAATACGTTAAAATAAGTCGAAATATGCAAAAAATATATACCTTGTAACATTAATTGTCGAAAAAATTACAAAAATATCCCAACCGTATCAGTCCGCCGAAGCCTAATTTTTTAAAAAATTGGACAAAAATGCTTAATCCCGATGTATATAATAGAGATGAAAGGATTTCTGTAAAAAATTCATACCTTATAACGCTTCTTAACGAAATAATGCGAAATAATCTTTTCGGTCGCATCGAACCGGCCAAAATTTTTCCAAGTTCCAACGTTCCGACGCATCGGTCCAAACTTAAAAAACATTAAAATAATATAATAAACGCTTAATGCCTATGCATTTCGTCGAGATGCATCGATTTGTGCAAAATATTCGTATCTTATGACGCTTTTTAACGAGTTATTGGGAGAGGAAATTGCGGTGTTTTCGGAGCGGTGTAACAATACTCACCGTTCCAACCTGCCGCTCGTATCGGTCCGACGGACGGAATTTAAAAAAAAAATAAAAAGAATTCGTTACGTTCGACGAGAGTACGTCGAACTGTAACGATTTCGCTAAATACATCTGTACGTCATAACGCTCTTTAACGAGTTATTTCCAAGAGAAGAATCTCGCAGCGGCTGCGAACGTTTCGAAGCTTTAACGCGTTGCTCGCTCGCTCCGCTCGCTCGAAAAGAAACATAGCCTAACCCAAAACCAATCCCTATCGCGTTCTTTCCTCGACTTTTATTCGATTCTGCGAACTTGCGGGATCGGTTTTGGGTTAGGCTAGATTCTTACGAGCGAGCGCAGCGAGCGAGCAACGATCGCAATTTCCATACGCTTTAAACGTATATATCTTCATCGATCGTTACATCGTCGAAAAACGTTCCTCCGCGTGAGCGAGTGGTGCGCGCGCGCGCACGTCGCGTCTCGCCTCGCAACGTACTTATAGAGAATGGTATCTACGCCGCCGCCTACCAGCGACTCGGAGTGTGCGCGCGCAGCGCTAGCGGCAGCGCAGGCGCGGCCGGGCTAGCGGCCGTGCGCTTATGGTGCAAAACCTCCGTAGCAACGTACCGTTCGGAAGGACGCTGGAACTTAGTCGCGCGAATGCTCGATCATTACTGTACAAAGGCGATGTCAAACCATCGACATATTTTAACAGACGCGTTATTAACATAATATAAATGGATTTTTACCAAAAAATTAATTTTCTTTCATCGAAAAATTGCATCAGTAAACATAATATTTTATCGACTTGGGACACAAATAAAGTTAATAGTCGATTAGAATACGTTAAAATAAGTCGAAATATGCAAAAAATATATACCTTGTAACATTAATTGTCGAAAAAATTACAAAAATATCCCAACCGTATCAGTCCGCCGAAGCCTAATTTTTTAAAAAATTGGACAAAAATGCTTAATCCCGATGTATATAATAGAGATGAAAGGATTTCTGTAAAAAATTCATACCTTATAACGCTTCTTAACGAAATAATGCGAAATAATCTTTTCGGTCGCATCGAACCGGCCAAAATTTTTCCAAGTTCCAACGTTCCGACGCATCGGTCCAAACTTAAAAAACATTAAAATAATATAATAAACGCTTAATGCCTATGCATTTCGTCGAGATGCATCGATTTGTGCAAAATATTCGTATCTTATGACGCTTTTTAACGAGTTATTGGGAGAGGAAATTGCGGTGTTTTCGGAGCGGTGTAACAATACTCACCGTTCCAACCTGCCGCTCGTATCGGTCCGACGGACGGAATTTAAAAAAAAAAATAAAAAGAATTCGTTACGTTCGACGAGAGTACGTCGAACTGTAACGATTTCGCTAAATACATCTGTACGTCATAACGCTCTTTAACGAGTTATTTCCAAGAGAAGAATCTCGCAGCGGCTGCGAACGTTTCGAAGCTTTAACGCGTTGCTCGCTCGCTCCGCTCGCTCGAAAAGAAACATAGCCTAACCCAAAACCAATCCCTATCGCGTTCTTTCCTCGACTTTTATTCGATTCTGCGAACTTGCGGGATCGGTTTTGGGTTAGGCTAGATTCTTACGAGCGAGCGCAGCGAGCGAGCAACGATCGCAATTTCCATACGCTTTAAACGTATATATCTTCATCGATCGTTACATCGTCGAAAAACGTTCCTCCGCGTGAGCGAGTGGTGCGCGCGCGCGCACGTCGCGTCTCGCCTCGCAACGTACTTATAGAGAATGGTATCTACGCCGCCGCCTACCAGCGACTCGGAGTGTGCGCGCGCAGCGCTAGCGGCAGCGCAGGCGCGGCCGGGCTAGCGGCCGTGCGCTTATGGTGCAAAACCTCCGTAGCAACGTACCGTTCGGAAGGACGCTGGAACTTAGTCGCGCGAATGCTCGATCATTACTGTACAAAGGCGATGTCAAACCATCGACATATTTTAACAGACGCGTTATTAACATAATATAAATGGATTTTTACCAAAAAATTAATTTTCTTTCATCGAAAAATTGCATCAGTAAACATAATATTTTATCGACTTGGGACACAAATAAAGTTAATAGTCGATTAGAATACGTTAAAATAAGTCGAAATATGCAAAAAATATATACCTTGTAACATTAATTGTCGAAAAAATTACAAAAATATCCCAACCGTATCAGTCCGCCGAAGCCTAATTTTTTAAAAAATTGGACAAAAATGCTTAATCCCGATGTATATAATAGAGATGAAAGGATTTCTGTAAAAAATTCATACCTTATAACGCTTCTTAACGAAATAATGCGAAATAATCTTTTCGGTCGCATCGAACCGGCCAAAATTTTTCCAAGTTCCAACGTTCCGACGCATCGGTCCAAACTTAAAAAACATTAAAATAATATAATAAACGCTTAATGCCTATGCGTTTCGTCGAGATGCATCGATTTGTGCAAAATATTCGTATCTTATGACGCTTTTTAACGAGTTATTGGGAGAGGAAATTGCGGTGTTTTCGGAGCGGTGTAACAATACTCACCGTTCCAACCTGCCGCTCGTATCGGTCCGACGGACGGAATTTAAAAAAAAAAATAAAAAGAATTCGTTACGTTCGACGAGAGTACGTCGAACTGTAACGATTTCGCTAAATACATCTGTACGTCATAACGCTCTTTAACGAGTTATTTCCAAGAGAAGAATCTCGCAGCGGCTGCGAACGTTTCGAAGCTTTAACGCGTTGCTCGCTCGCTCCGCTCGCTCGAAAAGAAACATAGCCTAACCCAAAACCAATCCCTATCGCGTTCTTTCCTCGACTTTTATTCGATTCTGCGAACTTGCGGGATCGGTTTTGGGTTAGGCTAGATTCTTACGAGCGAGCGCAGCGAGCGAGCAACGATCGCAATTTCCATACGCTTTAAACGTATATATCTTCATCGATCGTTACATCGTCGAAAAACGTTCCTCCGCGTGAGCGAGTGGTGCGCGCGCGCGCACGTCGCGTCTCGCCTCGCAACGTACTTATAGAGAATGGTATCTACGCCGCCGCCTACCAGCGACTCGGAGTGTGCGCGCGCAGCGCTAGCGGCAGCGCAGGCGCGGCCGGGCTAGCGGCCGTGCGCTTATGGTGCAAAACCTCCGTAGCAACGTACCGTTCGGAAGGACGCTGGAACTTAGTCGCGCGAATGCTCGATCATTACTGTACAAAGGCGATGTCAAACCATCGACATATTTTAACAGACGCGTTATTAACATAATATAAATGGATTTTTACCAAAAAATTAATTTTCTTTCATCGAAAAATTGCATCAGTAAACATAATATTTTATCGACTTGGGACACAAATAAAGTTAATAGAATCTGATAGAGTGTGT
>CAKXZU010001263.1:0-25783 GCA_936014575.1 Bombus lapidarius | reverse complement strand
AACGTTGTATGGTAATACGTTATAACGTATAACGTTATGTAACATTACGATATAACGTATAACGTTATGTGGTAATACGTTATAACGTATAACGTTATGTAACATTACGATATAACGTATAACGTTATGTAGCATTACGATATAACGTATAACGATATGTAGCATTACGATGTAACGTGTAACGTTATGTAGAATTACGATATAACGTATAACGTTGTATGGTAATGCGTTATAACGTATAACGTTATGTAACATTACGATATAACGTATAACGATATATGGTAATACGTTATAACGTATAACGTTATGTAACATTACGATATAACGTATAACGTTATGTAGCATTACGATGTAACGTATAACGTTATGTAGCTTTACGATATAACGTATAACGTTATATGGTAATACGTTATAACGTATAACGTTATGTAACATTACGATATAACGTATAACGTTACGTAGTATTACGTTATAACGTATAACGTTATGTATCATTATGATATATCGTATAACGTTATGTAGCATTACGTTATAACGTATAACGTTATGTAGTATTACGGTATAACGTATAACGTTACGTAGTATTACGTTATAACGTATAACGTTATGTAGCATTACGATGTAACGTATAACGTTATATAGTATTACGTTATAACGTATAACGTTACGTAGTATTACGTTATAACGTATACCGTTACGTAGTATTACGTTATAACGTATAACGTTATGTAGCATTACGATGTAACGTATAACGTTATATAGCATTACGTTATAACGTATAACGTTATGTAGCATTACGATATAATGTATAACGTTATGTAGCATTACGATATAACGTATAACGTTATATGGTAATACGTTATATCGTATAACGTTAGGTAACATTACGATATAACGTATAACGTTATGTAGCATTACGATGTAACGTATAACGTTATGTAGCATTACGATATAACGTATAACGTTATATGGTTATCCGTTATAACGTATAACGTTATGTAACATTACGATATAACGTATAACGTTATGTAGCGTTACGATATAACGTATAACGTTATATGGTAATGCGTTACAACGTATAACGTTATGTAGCATTACGATATAACGTATAACGTTATTTAGTATTACGTTATAACGTATAACGTTATGTAGCATTACGATGTAACGTATAACGTTATGTAGAATTACGATATAACGTATAACGTTGTATGGTAATACGTTATAACGTATAACGTTATGTAACATTACGATATAACGTATAACGTTATGTGGTAATACATTATAACGTATAACGTTATGTAACATTACGATATAACGTATAACGTTATGTAGCATTACGATATAACGTATAACGTTATGTAGCATTACGATGTAACGTATAACGTTATGTAGAATTACGATACAACGTATAACGTTGTATGGTAATGCGTTATAACGTATAACGTTATGTAACATTACGATATAACGTATAACGTTATATGGTAATACGTTATAACGTATAACGTTATGTAACATTACGATATAACGTATAACGTTATGTAGCATTACGATGTAACGTATAACGTTATGTAGCTTTACGATATAACGTATAACGTTATATGGTAATACGTTATAACGTATAACGTTATGTAACATTACGATATAACGTATAACGTTACGTAGTATTACGTTATAACGTATAACGTTATGTAGCATTACGATATATCGTATAACGTTATGTAGCATTACGTTATAACGTATAACGTTATGTAGTATTACGGTATAACGTATAACGTTACGTAGTATTACGTTATAACGTATAACGTTATGTAGCATTACGATGTAACGTATAACGTTATATAGCATTACGTTATAACGTATAACGTTATGTAGCATTACGATATAATGTATAACGTTATGTAGCATTGCGATATAACGTATAACGTTGTATGGTAATACGTTATATCGTATAACGTTAGGTAACATTACGATATAACGTATAACGTTATGTAGCGTTACGATATAACGTATAACGTTATGTAGAATTACGATATAACGTATAACGTTGTATGGTAATACGTTATAACGTATAACGTTATGTAACATTACGATATAAAGTATAACGTTATATGGTAATACGTTATAACGTATAACGTTATGTAACATTACGATATAACGTATAACGTTATGTAGCATTACGATATAACGTATAACGTTATGTAGCATTACGATGTAACGTATAACGTTATGTAGAATTACGATATAACATATAACGTTGTATGGTAATGCGTTATAACGTATAACGTTATGTAACATTACGATATAACGTATAACGTTATATGGTAATACGTTATAACGTATAACGTTATGTAGAATTACGATATAACGTATAACGTTGTATGGTAATACGTTATAACGTATAACGTTATGTAACATTACGATATAAAGTATAACGTTATATGGTAATACGTTATAACGTATAACGTTATGTAACATTACGATATAACGTATAACGTTATGTAGCATTACGATATAACGTATAACGTTATGTAGCATTACGATGTAACGTATAACGTTATGTAGAATTACGATATAACATATAACGTTGTATGGTAATGCGTTATAACGTATAACGTTATGTAGCATTACGATATAACGTATAACGTTATATGGTTATACGTTATAACGTATAACGTTATGTAACATTACGATATAACGTATAACGTTATGTAGCGTTACGATATAACGTATAACGTTATTTAGTATTACGTTATAACGTATAACGTTATGTAGCATTACGATGTAACGTATAACGTTATGTAGAATTACGATATAACGTATAACGTTGTATGGTAATACGTTATAACGTATAACGTTATGTAACATTACGATATAAAGTATAACGTTTTATGGTAATACGTTATAACGTATAACGTTATGTAACATTACGATATAACGTATAACGTTATGTAGCATTACGATATAACGTATAACGTTATGTAGCATTACGATGTAACGTATAACGTTATGTAGAATTACGATATAACATATAACGTTGTATGGTAATGCGTTATAACGTATAACGTTATGTAACATTACGATATAACGTATAACGTTATATGGTAATACGTTATAACGTATAACGTTATGTAACACTACGATATAACGTATAACGTTATGTAGCATTACGATGTAACGTATAACGTTATGTAGCATTACGACATAACGTATAACGTTATATGGTAATACGTTATAACGTATAACGTTATGTAACATTACGATATAACGTATAACGTTACGTAGTATTACGTTATAACGTATAACGTTATGTAGCATTACGATATAACGTATAACGTTATGTAGTATTACGGTATAACGTATAACGTTATGTAGCATTACGTTATAACGTATAACGTTATGTAGTATTACGGTATAACGTATAACGTTATGTAGCATTACGATATAATGTATAACGTTATGTAGCATTGCGATATAACGTATAACGTTGTATGGTAATACGTTATATCGTATAACGTTAGGTAACATTACGATATAACGTATAACGTTATGTAGCGTTACGATATAACGTATAACGTTATGTAGAATTACGATATAACGTATAACGTTGTATGGTAATACGTTATAACGTATAACGTTATGTAACATTACGATATAAAGTATAACGTTATATGGTAATACGTTATAACGTATAACGTTATGTAACATTACGATATAACGTATAACGTTATGTAGCATTACGATATAACGTATAACGTTATGTAGCATTACGATGTAACGTATAACGTTATGTAGAATTACGATATAACATATAACGTTGTATGGTAATGCGTTATAACGTATAACGTTATGTAACATTACGATATAACGTATAACGTTATATGGTAATACGTTATAACGTATAACGTTATGTAGAATTACGATATAACGTATAACGTTGTATGGTAATACGTTATAACGTATAACGTTATGTAACATTACGATATAAAGTATAACGTTATATGGTAATACGTTATAACGTATAACGTTATGTAACATTACGATATAACGTATAACGTTATGTAGCATTACGATATAACGTATAACGTTATGTAGCATTACGATGTAACGTATAACGTTATGTAGAATTACGATATAACATATAACGTTGTATGGTAATGCGTTATAACGTATAACGTTATGTAACATTACGATATAACGTATAACGTTATATGGTAATACGTTATAACGTATAACGTTATGTAACACTACGATATAACGTATAACGTTATGTAGCATTACGATGTAACGTATAACGTTATGTAGCATTACGACATAACGTATAACGTTATATGGTAATACGTTATAACGTATAACGCTATGTAACATTACGATATAACGTATAACGTTACGTAGTATTACGTTATAACGTATAACGTTATGTAGCATTACGATATAACGTATAACGTTATGTAGTATTACGGTATAACGTATAACGTTATGTAGCATTACGTTATAACGTATAACGTTGTATGGTAATACGTTATAACGTATAACGTTATGTAACATTACGATATAAAGTATAACGTTATATGGTAATACGTTATAACGTATAACGTTATGTAACATTACGATATAACGTATAACGTTATGTAGCATTACGATATAACGTATAACGTTATGTAGCATTACGATGTAACGTATAACGTTATGTAGAATTACGATATAACATATAACGTTGTATGGTAATGCGTTATAACGTATAACGTTATGTAGCATTACGATATAACGTATAACGTTATATGGTTATACGTTATAACGTATAACGTTATGTAACATTACGATATAACGTATAACGTTATGTAGCGTTACGATATAACGTATAACGTTATTTAGTATTACGTTATAACGTATAACGTTATGTAGCATTACGATGTAACGTATAACGTTATGTAGAATTACGATATAACGTATAACGTTGTATGGTAATACGTTATAACGTATAACGTTATGTAACATTACGATATAAAGTATAACGTTATATGGTAATACGTTATAACGTATAACGTTATGTAACATTACGATATAACGTATAACGTTATGTAGCATTACGATATAACGTATAACGTTATGTAGCATTACGATGTAACGTATAACGTTATGTAGAATTACGATATAACATATAACGTTGTATGGTAATGCGTTATAACGTATAACGTTATGTAACATTACGATATAACGTATAACGTTATATGGTAATACGTTATAACGTATAACGTTATGTAACACTACGATATAACGTATAACGTTATGTAGCATTACGATGTAACGTATAACGTTATGTAGCATTACGACATAACGTATAACGTTATATGGTAATACGTTATAACGTATAACGTTATGTAACATTACGATATAACGTATAACGTTACGTAGTATTACGTTTTAACGTATAACGTTATGTAGCATTACGATATAACGTATAACGTTACGTAGTATTACGTTATAACGTATAACGATATGTAGTATTACGTTATAACGTATAACGTTATGTAGCATTACGATATAACGTATAACGTTATGTAGTATTACGATATAACGTATAACGTTATACGGTAATACGTTATAACGTATAACGTTATGAAACATCACGATACAACGTATAACGTTGTGTAGCATTACGATATAACGTATAACGTTATGTAGCATTACGATATATCGTATAACGTTATGTAGCATTACGATGTAACGTATAACGTTATATAGCATTACGATATAACGTATAACGTTATATGGTAATACGATATAACGTATAACGTTATGTAACATTACGATATAACGTATAACGTTGTGTAGCATTACGATGTAACGTGTAACGTTATGTAGCATTACGATATAACGTATAACGTTATTTGGTAATACGTTATAACGTGTAACGTTATGTAGCATCACGATATAACGTATAACCTTATGTAGCATTACGATATAACGTATAACGTTACATGGTAATACGTTATAACGTATAGTGTTATGTCGCATTTCGATATAACGTATAACGTTGTGTAGCATAACCATATAACGTATAACGTTATATAGTATTACGTTATAACGTATAACGTTATGAAGTATTACGTTATAACGTATAACGTTACGTAGTATTACGTCATAACTTATAACGTTATGTAGCATTACGATATAACGTATAACGTTATGTAGTATTACGTTGTAACGTATAACGATATGTAGCATTACGATATAACGTATAACGTTATATGGTAATACGTTATAACGTATAACGTTACGTAGTATTACGTTATAACTTATAACGTTATGTAGCATTACGATATAACGTATAACGTTATGTAGTATTACGTTATAACGTATAACGTTATGTAGCATTACGATATAACGTATAACGTTATGTAGCATTACGATATAACGTATAACGTTATGTAGCATTACGATATAACGTATAACGTTATGTAGCATTACGATGTAACGTATAACGTTATGTAGAATTACGATATAACTTATAACGTTGTATGGTAATGCGTTATAACGTATAACGTTATGTAACATTACGATATAACGTATAACGTTATATGGTAATACGTTATAACGTATAACGTTATGTAACATTACGATATAAAGTATAACGTTATATGGTAATACGTTATAACGTATAACGTTATGTAACATTACGATATAACGTATAACGTTATGTAGCATTACGATATAACGTATAACGTTATGTAGCATTACGATGTAACGTATAACGTTATGTAGAATTACGATATAACATATAACGTTGTATGGTAATGCGTTATAACGTATAACGTTATGTAACATTACGATATAACGTATAACGTTATATGGTAATACGTTATAACGTATAACGTTATGTAGAATTACGATATAACGTATAACGTTATATGGTTATACGTTATAACGTATAACGTTATGTAACATTACGATATAACGTATAACGTTATGTAGCGTTACGATATAACGTATAACGTTATTTAGTATTACGTTATAACGTATAACGTTATGTAGCATTACGATGTAACGTATAACGTTATGTAGAATTACGATATAACGTATAACGTTGTATGGTAATACGTTATAACGTATAACGTTATGTAACATTACGATATAAAGTATAACGTTATATGGTAATACGTTATAACGTATAACGTTATGTAACATTACGATATAACGTATAACGTTATGTAGCATTACGATATAACGTATAACGTTATGTAGCATTACGATGTAACGTATAACGTTATGTAGAATTACGATATAACATATAACGTTGTATGGTAATGCGTTATAACGTATAACGTTATGTAACATTACGATATAACGTATAACGTTATATGGTAATACGTTATAACGTATAACGTTATGTAACACTACGATATAACGTATAACGTTATGTAGCATTACGATGTAACGTATAACGTTATGTAGCATTACGACATAACGTATAACGTTATATGGTAATACGTTATAACGTATAACGTTATGTAACATTACGATATAACGTATAACGTTACGTAGTATTACGTTATAACGTATAACGTTATGTAGCATTACGATATAACGTATAACGTTATGTAGTATTACGGTATAACGTATAACGTTATGTAGCATTACGTTATAACGTATAACGTTATGTAGTATTACGGTATAACGTATAACGTTATGTAGCATTACGATATAATGTATAACGTTATGTAGCATTGCGATATAACGTATAACGTTGTATGGTAATACGTTATATCGTATAACGTTAGGTAACATTACGATATAACGTATAACGTTATGTAGCGTTACGATATAACGTATAACGTTATGTAGAATTACGATATAACGTATAACGTTGTATGGTAATACGTTATAACGTATAACGTTATGTAACATTACGATATAAAGTATAACGTTATATGGTAATACGTTATAACGTATAACGTTATGTAACATTACGATATAACGTATAACGTTATGTAGCATTACGATATAACGTATAACGTTATGTAGCATTACGATGTAACGTATAACGTTATGTAGAATTACTATATAACATATAACGTTGTATGGTAATGCGTTATAACGTATAACGTTATGTAACATTACGATATAACGTATAACGTTATATGGTAATACGTTATAACGTATAACGTTATGTAGAATTACGATATAACGTATAACGTTATATGGTTATACGTTATAACGTATAACGTTATGTAACATTACGATATAACGTATAACGTTATGTAGCGTTACGATATAACGTATAACGTTATTTAGTATTACGTTATAACGTATAACGTTATGTAGCATTACGATGTAACGTATAACGTTATGTAGAATTACGATATAACGTATAACGTTGTATGGTAATACGTTATAACGTATAACGTTATGTAACATTACGATATAAAGTATAACGTTATATGGTAATACGTTATAACGTATAACGTTATGTAACATTACGATATAACGTATAACGTTATGTAGCATTACGATATAACGTATAACGTTATGTAGCATTACGATGTAACGTATAACGTTATGTAGAATTACGATATAACATATAACGTTGTATGGTAATGCGTTATAACGTATAACGTTATGTAACATTACGATATAACGTATAACGTTATATGGTAATACGTTATAACGTATAACGTTATGTAACACTACGATATAACGTATAACGTTATGTAGCATTACGATGTAACGTATAACGTTATGTAGCATTACGACATAACGTATAACGTTATATGGTAATACGTTATAACGTATAACGTTATGTAACATTACGATATAACGTATAACGTTACGTAGTATTACGTTATAACGTATAACGTTATGTAGCATTACGATATAACATATAACGTTATATGGTAATACGTTATAACGTATAACGTTATGTAGAATTACGATATAACGTATAACGTTGTATGGTAATACGTTATAACGTATAACGTTATGTAACATTACGATATAAAGTATAACGTTATATGGTAATACGTTATAACGTATAACGTTATGTAACATTACGATATAACGTATAACGTTATGTAGCATTACGATATAACGTATAACGTTATGTAGCATTACGATGTAACGTATAACGTTATGTAGAATTACGATATAACATATAACGTTGTATGGTAATGCGTTATAACGTATAACGTTATGTAGCATTACGATATAACGTATAACGTTATATGGTTATACGTTATAACGTATAACGTTATGTAACATTACGATATAACGTATAACGTTATGTAACATTACGATATAACGTATAACGTTATGTAGCGTTACGATATAACGTATAACGTTATTTAGTATTACGTTATAACGTATAACGTTATGTAGCATTACGATGTAACGTATAACGTTATGTAGAATTACGATATAACGTATAACGTTGTATGGTAATACGTTATAACGTATAACGTTATGTAACATTACGATATAAAGTATAACGTTATATGGTAATACGTTATAACGTATAACGTTATGTAACATTACGATATAACGTATAACGTTATGTAGCATTACGATATAACGTATAACGTTATGTAGCATTACGATGTAACGTATAACGTTATGTAGAATTACGATATAACATATAACGTTGTATGGTAATGCGTTATAACGTATAACGTTATGTAACATTACGATATAACGTATAACGTTATATGGTAATACGTTATAACGTATAACGTTATGTAACACTACGATATAACGTATAACGTTATGTAGCATTACGATGTAACGTATAACGTTATGTAGCATTACGACATAACGTATAACGTTATATGGTAATACGTTATAACGTATAACGTTATGTAACATTACGATATAACGTATAACGTTACGTAGTATTACGTTATAACGTATAACGTTATGTAGCATTACGATATAACGTATAACGTTACGTAGTATTACGTTATAACGTATAACGTTATGTAGTATTACGTTATAACGTATAACGTTATGTAGCATTACGATATAACGTATAACGTTATGTAGTATTACGATATAACGTATAACGTTATACGGTAATACGTTATAACGTATAACGTTATGTAACATCACGATACAACGTATAACGTTGTGTAGCATTACGATATAACGTATAACGTTATGTAGCATTACGATATATCGTATAACGTTATGTAGCATTACGATGTAACGTATAACGTTATATAGCATTACGATATAACGTATAACGTTATATGGTAATACGATATAACGTATAACGTTATGTAACATTACGATATAACGTATAACGTTGTGTAGCATTACGATGTAACGTGTAACGTTATGTAGCATTACGATATAACGTATAACGTTATTTGGTAATACGTTATAACGTGTAACGTTATGTAGCATCACGATATAACGTATAACCTTATGTAGCATTACGATATAACGTATAACGTTACATGGTAATACGTTATAACGTATAGTGTTATGTCGCATTTCGATATAACGTATAACGTTGTGTAGCATAACCATATAACGTATAACGTTATATAGTATTACGTTATAACGTATAACGTTATGAAGTATTACGTTATAACGTATAACGTTACGTAGTATTACGTCATAACTTATAACGTTATGTAGCATTACGATATAACGTATAACGTTATGTAGTATTACGTTGTAACGTATAACGATATGTAGCATTACGATATAACGTATAACGTTATATGGTAATACGTTATAACGTATAACGTTACGTAGTATTACGTTATAACTTATAACGTTATGTAGCATTACGATATAACGTATAACGTTATGTAGTATTACGTTATAACGTATAACGTTATGTAGCATTACGATATAACGTATAACGTTATGTAGCATTACGATATAACGTATAACGTTATATGGTAATACGTTATAACGTATAACGTTATGTAGCATTACGATGTAACGAATAACGTTATGTAGCATTACGATATATCGTATAACGTTATATGGTTATACGTTATAACGTATAACGTTATGTAGCATTACGATATAACGTATAACGTTATGTAGCATTACGATGAAACGTATAACGTTCTGTAGCATTACGATATAACGTATAACGTTATATGGTAATACGTTATAACTTATAACGTTATGTAACATTACGATATAACGTATAACGTTATACGGTAATACGTTATAACGTATAACGTTATGTAACATCACGATATAACGTATAACGTTATATGGTAATAGGTTATAGCCTATAATGTTATGTAGCATTAAGATATAACGTATAACGTTATGTAGCATAACGATATAACGTATAACGTTATATAGTATTACGTTATAACGTGTAACGTTATGTAACATTACGATATAACGTATAACGTTCTGTAACATTACGATATAACGTATAACGTTATGTAGCATTACGATATTACGTATAACGTTATATGGTAATACGTTATAATTTATAACGTTATCTAACATTAAGATATAACGTATAACGTTATGCAGTATTACGTTATAACGTATAACGTTATGTAGCATTACGATATATCGTATAACGTTATGTAGCATTACGATATAACGTATAACGTTATGTAGCATTACGATATAACGTATAACGTTAGATAGTAATACGTTATAACGTATAACGTTATATGGTAATACGTTATAACGTATAATGTTATGTAGCATTACGATGTAACGTGTAACGTTATGTAGCATTACGATATAACGTATAACGTTATTTGGTAATACGTTATAACGTGTAACGTTATGTAGCATCACGATATAACGTATAACGTTATGTAGCATTACGATGTAACGTATAACGTTATATGGTAATACGTTATAACGTATAATGTTATGTAGCAATACGATATAACGTATAACGTTATGTAGTATAACCATATAACGTATAACGTTATATAGTATTACGCTATGACGTATAACGTTATGTACTATTACGTTATAACGTATAACGTTACGTAGTATTACGTCATAACTTATAACGTTATGTAGCATTACGATATAACGTATAACGTTATGTAGTATTACGTTATAACGTATAATGTTATGTAGCATTACGATATAATGTATAACGCTATGTAGCATTACGATATAACGTATAACGTTATATGGTAATACGTTATAACTTATAACGTTATGTAACATTACGATATAACGTATAACGTTATGTAGCATTACGATATAACGTATAACGTTATACGGTAATACGTTATAACGTATAACGTTATGTAACATCACGATATAACGTATAACGTTATATTGTAATAGGTTATAACGTATAATGTTATGTAGCATTAAGATATAACGTATAACGTTATGTAGCAAAACGATATAACGTATAACGTTATATAGCATTACGTTATAACGTGTATCGTTATGTAACATTACGATATAACGTATAACGTTATGTAGCATTACGATACAACGTATAACGTTATATGGTAATACGTTATCACTTATAACGTTATGTAACATTACGATATAACGTATAACGTTATGCAGTATTACGTTATAACGTATAACGTTATGTAGCATTACGATATATCGTATAACGTTATGTAGCATTACGATATAACGTATAACGTTATGTAGCATTACGATATAACGTATAACGTTAGATAGTAATACGTTATAACGTATAACGTTATATGGTAATACGTTATAACGTATAACGTTACGTAGTATTACGTTATAACTTATAACGTTATGTAGCATTACGATATAACGTATAACGTTATGTAGTATTACGTTATAACGTATAACGTTATGTAGCATTACGATATAATGTATAACGTTATGTAGCATTACGATATAACGTATAACGTTATGTGGTAATACGTTATATCGTATAACGTTAGGTAACATTACGATATAACGTATAACGTTATGTAGCATTACGATGTAACGTATAACGTTATGTAACATTACGATATAACATATAACGTTATGTAGCATTACGATATAATGTATAACGTTATGTAGCATTACGATATAACGTATAACGTTATATGGTAATACGTTATATCGTATAACGTTAGGTAACATTACGATATAACGTATGACGTTATGTAGCATTACGATGTAGCGTATAACGTTATGTAGCATTACGATGAAACGTATAACGTTCTGTAGCATTACGATATAACGTATAAGGTTATATGGTAATACGTTATAACTTATAGCGTTATGTCACATTACGATATAACGTATAACGTTTTGTAGCATTACGATATAACGTATAACGTTATATGGTAATACGTTATAACGTATAACGTTATGTAGCATTACGATATAACGTATAACGCTATGTAGTACTACGTTATAACGTATAACGTTATGTAGAATAACGATATAACGTATAACTTGATATAGTATTACGCTATAACGTATAACGTTATGCAGTATTACGTTATAACGTATAACGTTATGTAGTAGTACGTTATAACGTATAACGTTATGTAGCATTACGATATAACGTATAAAGTTATGTAGCATTACGATGAAACGTATAACGTTCTGTAGCATTACGATATAACGTATAACGTTATATGGTAATACGTTATAACTTATAACGTTATGTAACATTACGGTATAACGTATAACGTTTTGCAGCATTACGATATAACGTATAACGTTATATGGTAACACGTTATATCGTATAACATTATGTAGCATTACGATATAACGTATAACGTTATATGGTAGCACGTTATAACGTATAATGTTATGTAGCATTACGATATAACGTATAACGTTATGTAGCATTACGATGTAACGTATAACGTTATATGGTAATACGTTATAACGTATAAGGTTATGTAGCATTACGATATAATGTATAACGTTATGTAGCATTACGATATAACGTATAACGTTATATGGTAATACGTTATAACGTATAACGTTATAAAGCATTACTATATAACGTATAACGTTATATGGTAATACGTTATACCGTATAACGTTACGTAGTATTACGTTATAACTTATAACGTTATGTAGCATTACGAAATAACGTATAACGTTATGTAGTATTACGTTATAGCGTATAACGTTATGTAGCGTTACGATATAATGTATAACGTTATGTAGCATTACGATATAACGTATAACGTTAAATGGTAATACGTTATATCGTATAACGTTAGGTAACATTACGATATAACGTATAACGTTATGTAGCATTACGATGTAACGTATAACGTTATGTAGCATTACGATATAAAGTATAACGTTATGTAACATTACGATATAACGTATAACGTTATGTAGCATTACGATATAACGTATAACGTTATATGGTAATACGTTATAACGTATAACGTTATGAAGCATTACTATATAACGTATAACGTTATATGGTAATACGTTATACCGTATAACGTTACGTAGTATTACGTTATAACTTATAACGTTATGTAGCATTACGAAATAACGTATAACGTTATGTAGTATTACGTTATAGCGTATAACGTTATGTAGCATTACGATATAATGTATAACGTTATGTAGCATTACGATATAACGTATAACGTTAAATGGTAATACGTTATATCGTATAACGTTAGGTAACAATACGATATAACGTATAACGTTATGTAGCATTACGATGTAACGTATAACGTTATGTAGCATTACGATATAACGTATAACGTTATGTAACATTACGATATAACGTATAACGTTATGTAGCATTACGATATAACGTATAACGTTATATGGTAATACGTTATAACGTATAACGTTATGTAGCATTACGATATAACGTATAATGTTATGTAGCATTACGATATAACGTATAACGTTATGTAGCATAACGATATAACGTATAACTTTATATAGTATTACGTTATAACGTATAACGTTATGTAGCATTACGATATAACGTATAATGTTATGTAGCATTACGATATAACGTATAACGTTATATGGTAATACGTTATAACGTATAACGTTATGTAGCATTACGATATAATGTATAACGTTATGTAGCATTACGATATAATGTATAACGTTATGTAGCATTACGATATAACGTATAACGTTATATGGTAATACGTTATAACGTATAACGTTATGTAGCATTACGATATAACGTATAACGTTATGTAGCATAACGATATAACGTATAACTTTATATAGTATTACGTTATAACGTATAACGTTATGTAGTATTACGTTATAACGTATAACGTTATGTAGTAGTACGTTATAACGTATAACGTTATGTAGCATTACGATATAACGTATAACGTTATGTAGCACTACGATGAAACGTATAACGTTATGTAGCATTATGATATAACGTATAACGTTATATGGTAATACGATATAACTTATAACGTTATGTAACATTACGATATAACGTATAACGTTTTGTAGCATTACGATATAACGTATAACGTTATATGGTAATACGTTATAACGTATAACGTTATGTAGCATTACGATATAACGTATAACGTTATATGGTAATACGTTATAACGTATAACGTTATGTAGCATTACGATATAACGTATAATGTTATGTAGCATTACGATATAACGTATAACGTTATGTAGCATAACGATATAACGTATAACTTTATATAGTATTACGTTATAACGTATAACGTTATGTAGTATTACGTTATAACGTATAACGTTATGTAGTAGTACGTTATAACGTATAACGTTATGTAGCATTACGATATAACGTATAACGTTATGTAGCACTACGATGAAACGTATAACGTTATGTAGCATTATGATATAACGTATAACGTTATATGGTAATACGATATAACTTATAACGTTATGTAACATTACGATATAACGTATAACGTTTTGTAGCATTACGATATAACGTATAACGTTATATGGTAATACGTTATAACGTATAACGTTATGTAGCATTACGATATAACGTATAACGTTATATGGTAGTACGTTATAACGTATAATGATATGTAGCATTACGATATAACGTATAACGTTATGTAGCATTACGATGTAACGTATAACGTTATATGGTAATACGTTATAGCGTATAACGTTATGTAGCATTACGATATAATGTATAACGTTATGTAGCATTACGATATAACGTATAACGTTATATGGTAATACGTTATATCGGATAACGTTAGGTAACATTACGATATAACGTATAACGTTATGTAGCATTACGATGTAACGTATAACGTTATGTAGCATTACGATATAACGTATAACGTTATGTAGCATTACGATATAACGTATAACGTTATATGGTAGTACGTTATAACGTATAATGATATGTAGCATTACGATATAACGTATAACGTTATGTAGCATTACGATATAACGTATAACGTTATGTAGTATTACGTTATAACGTATAGCGTTATGTAGCATTACGATATAATGTATAACGCTATGTAGCATTACGATATAACGTATAACGTTATATGGTAATACGTTATAACGAATAACGTTATATGGTAATACGTTATAACGTATAATGTTATGTAGCATTACGATATAACGTATAACGTTATGTAGCATAACGATATAACGTATAACGTTTTGTAGCATTACGATATAACGTATAACGTTATATGGTAATACGTTATAACGTATAACGTTATGTAGCATTACGATATAACGTATAACGTTATATGGTAGTACGTTATAACGTATAATGATATGTAGCATTACGATATAACGTATAACGTTATGTAGCATTACGATGTAACGTATAACGTTATATGGTAATACGTTATAGCGTATAACGTTATGTAGCATTACGATATAATGTATAACGTTATGTAGCATTACGATATAACGTATAACGTTATATGGTAATACGTTATATCGGATAACGTTAGGTAACATTACGATATAACGTATAACGTTATGTAGCATTACGGTGTAACGTATAACGTTATGTAGCATTACGATATAACGTATAACGTTATGTAGCATTACGGTGTAACGTATAACGTTATGTAGCATTACGATATAACGTATAACGTTATGTTGCATAACCATATAACGTATAACGTTATATAGTATTACGCTATGACGTATAACGTTATGTAGTATTACGTTATAACGTATAACGTTACGTAGTATTACGTCATAACTTATAACGTTATGTAGCATTACGATATAACGTATAACGTTATGTAGTATTACGTTATAACGTATAACGTTATGTAGCATTACGATATAATGTATAACGCTATGTAGCATTACGATATAACGTATAGCGTTATATGGTAATACGTTATAACGTATAACGTTATGAAGCATTACGATATAACGTATAACGTTATATGGTAATACGTTATAACTTATAACGTTATGTAACATTACGATATAACGTATAACGTTATGTAGCATTACGATATAACGTATAACGTTATATGGTAATACGTTATTACGTATAACGTTATGAAGCATTACGATATAACGTATAACGTTATGTGGTAATACGTTATAACGTATAACGTTACGTAGTATTACGTTATAACTTATAACGTTATGTAGGATTACGATATAACGTATAACGTTATGTAGCATTACGTTATAACGTATAACGTTATGTAGCATTACGATATAATGTATAACGTTATGTAGCATTACGATATAACGTATACCGTTATGTAGCATTACGATGTAACGTATAACGTTATGTAGCATTACGATATATCGTATAACGTTATATGGTTATACGTAATAACGTATAACGTTATGTGACATTACGATATAACATATAACGTTATGTAGCATTACGATATATCGTATAACGTTATATTTTAATACGTTATAACGTATAACGTTATGTAGCATTACGATATAACGTATAATGTTATGTAGCATTACGATATAACGTATAACGTTATGTAGAATAACGATATAACGTATAACTTGATATAGTATTACGTTATAACGTATAACGTTATGTAGTATTACGTTATAACGTATAACGTTATGTAGTAGTACGTTATAACGTATAACGTTATGTAGCATTACGATATAACGTATAACGTTATGTAGCATTACGATGAAACGTATAACGTTCTGTAGCATTACGATATAACGTATAACGTTATATGGTAATACGTTATAACTTATAACGTTATGTAACATTACGATATAACTTATAACGTTATGTAGCATTACGATATAACGTATAACGTTATATGGTAACACGTTATAACGTATAATGTTATGTAGCATTACGATATAACGTATAACTTGATATAGTATTACGTTATAACGTATAACGTTATGTAGTAGTACGTTATAACGTATAACGTTATGTAGCATTACGATATAACGTATAACGTTATGTAGCATTACGATGAAACGTATAACGTTCTGTAGCATTACGATATAACGTATAACGTTATGTGGTAATACGTTATAACTTATAACGTTATGTAACATTACGATATAACGTATAACGTTATGTAGCATTACGATATAACGTATAACGTTATGTAGTATTACGTTATAACGTATAACGTTATGTAGCATTACGATATAATGTATAACGCTATGTAGCATTACGATATAACGTATAATGTTATATGGTAATACGTTATAACGAATAACGTTATATGGTAATACGTTATAACGTATAATGTTATGTAGCATTACGATATAACGTATAACGTTATGTAGCATAACGATATAACGTATAATGTTTTGTAGCATTACGATATAACGTATAACGTTATATGGTAATACGTTATAACGTATAACGTTATGTAGCATTACGATATAACGTATAACGTTATATGGTAGTACGTTATAACGTATAATGATATGTAGCATTACGATATAACGTATAACGTTATGTAGCATTACGATGTAACGTATAACGTTATATGGTAATACGTTATAGCGTATAACGTTATGTAGCATTACGATATAACGTATAACGTTACGTAGTATTACGTCATAACTTATAACGTTATGTAGCATTACGATATAACGTATAACGTTATGTAGTATTACGTTATAACGTATAACGTTATGTAGCATTACGATATAATGTATAACGCTATGTAGCATTACGATATAACGTATAACGTTATATGGTAATACGTTATAACGTATAACGTTATGAAGCATTACGATATAACGTATAACGTTATATGGTAATACGTTATAACTTATAACGTTATGTAACATTACGATATAACGTATAACGTTATGTAGCATTACGATATAACGTATAACGTTATATGGTAATACGTTATTACGTATAACGTTATGAAGCATTACGATATAACGTATAACGTTATGTGGTAATACGTTATAACGTATAACGTTACGTAGTATTACGTTATAACTTATAACGTTATGTAACATTACGATATAACGTATAACGTTATGTAGCATTACGATATAACGTATAACGTTATATGGTAATACGTTATTACGTATAACGTTATGAAGCATTACGATATAACGTATAACGTTATGTGGTAATACGTTATAACGTATAACGTTACGTAGTATTACGTTATAACTTATAACGTTATGTAGCATTACGATATAACGTATAACGTTATGTAGTATTACGTTATAACGTATAACGTTATGTAGCATTACGATATAATGTATAACGTTATGTAGCATTACGATATAACGTATATCGTTATATGGTAATACGTTATATCGTATAACGTTAGGTAACATTACGATATAACGTATAACGTTATGTAGCATTACGATGTAACGTATAACGTTATGTAGCATTACGATATATCGTATAACGTTATATGGTTATACGTTATAACGTATAACGTTCTGTAACATTACGATACAACATATAACGTTATATGGTAATACGTTATAACGTATAACGTTATGAAGCATTACGATATAACGTATAACGTTATGTGGTAATACGTTATAACGTATAACGTTACGTAGTATTACGTTATAACTTATAACGTTATGTAGCATTACGATATAACGTATAACGTTATGTAGTATTACGTTATAACGTATAACGTTATGTAGCATTACGATATAATGTATAACGTTATGTAGCATTACGATATAACGTATAACGTTATGTAGCATTACGATGTAACGTATAACGTTATGTAGCATTACGATATATCGTATAACGTTATATGGTTATACGTTATAACGTATAACGTTATGTATCATTACGATATAACATATAACGTTATGTAGCATTACGATATAACATATAACGTTATATGGTAATACGTTATAACGTATAACGTTATGTAGCATTACGATATAACGTATAATGTTATGTAGCATTACGATATAACGTATAACGTTATGTAGAATAACGATATAACGTATAACTTGATATAGTAATACGTTATAACGTATAACGTTATGTAGTATTACGTTATAACGTATAACGTTATGTAGTAGTACGTTATAACGTATAACGTTATGTAGTAGTACGTTATAACGTATAACGTTATGTAGCATTACGATATAACGTATAACGTTATGTAGCATTACGATGAAACGTATAACGTTCTGTAGCATTACGATATAACGTATAACGTTATATGGTAATACGTTATAACTTATAACGTTATGTAACATTACGATATAACGTATAACGTTTTGTAGCATTACGATATAATGTATAACGTTATATGGTAACACGTTATAACGTATAACGTTATGTAGCATTACGATATAACGTATAACGTTATATGGTAGCACGTTATAACGTATAATGTTATGTAGCATTACGATATAACGTATAACGTTATGTAGCATTACGATGTAACGTATAACGTTATATGGTAATACGTTATAACGTATAAGGTTATGTAGCATTACGATATAATGTATAACGTTATGTAGCATTACGATATAACGTATAACGTTATATGGTAATACGTTATAACGTATAACGTTATGAAGCATTACTATATAACGTATAACGTTATATGGTAATACGCTATACCGTATAACGTTACGTAGTATTACGTTATAACTTATAACGTTATGTAGCATTACGAAATAACGTATAACGTTATGTAGTATTACGATATAATGTATAACGTTATGTAACATTACGATATAACGTATAACGTTATGTAGCATTACGATATAACGTATAACGTTATATGGTAATACGTTATAACGTATAACGTTGTGTAGCATTACGATATAACGTATAATGTTATGTAGCATTACGATATAACGTATAACGTTATGTAGCATAACGATATAACGTATAACTTTATATAGTATTACGTTATAACGTATAACGTTATGTAGTATTACGTTATAACGTATAACGTTATGTAGTATTACGTTATAACGTATAACGTTATGTAGCATTACGATATAACGTATAACGTTATGTAGCACTACGATGAAACGTATAACGTTATGTAGCATTATGATATAACGTATAACGTTATATGGTAATACGATATAACTTATAACGTTATGTAACATTACGATATAACGTATAACGTTTTGTAGCATTACGATATAACGTATAACGTTATATGGTAATACGTTATAACGTATAACGTTAGGTAACATTACGATATAACGTATAACGTTATGTAGCATTGCGATATAACGTATAACGTTATATGGTAATACGTTATAACGTATAACGTTATGTAGCATTACGATATAACGTATAACTTTATGTAGCATTACGATATAACGTATAACGTTATATGGTAATACGTTATAACGTATAACGTTATGTATCATTACGATATAACGTATAACGTTATATGGTAGTACGTTATAACGTATAATGTTATGTAGCATTACGATATAACGTATAACGTCATGTAGCATTACGATGTAACGTATAACGTTATATGGTAATACGTTATAACGTATAACGTTATGTAGCATTACGATATAATGTATAACGTTATGTAGCATTACGATATAACGTATAACGTTATATGGTAATACGTTATATCGTATAACGTTGGGTAACATTACGATATAACGTATAACGTTATGTAGCATTACGATGTAACGTATAACGTTATGTAGCATTACGATATAACGTATAACGTTATATGGTTATACGTTATGACGTATAACGTTATGTAACATTACGATATGACGTATAACGTTATGTAGCCTTACGATATAACGTATAACGTTATATGGTAATACGTTATATCGTATAACGTTACGTAACATTACGATATAACGTAATACGTTATATCGTATAACGTTAGGTAACATTACGATACAACGTATAACGTTATGTAGCATTACGATATAACGTATAACGTTATGTAGCATTACGATATAACGTATAACGTTATATGGTTATACGTTATAACGTATAACGTTATGTAACATTACGATATAGCGTATAACGTTATGTAGCATTACGATATAGCGTATAACGTTATATGGTGTTACGTTATAACGTATAACGTTATGTAGCATTACGATATAACGTATAATGTTATGTAGCATTACGATATAACGTATAACGTTATGTAGCATAACGATATAACGTATAACGTTATATAGTATTACGTTATAACGTATAACGTTATGTAGTATTACGTTATAACGTATAACGATATGTAGTAGTACGTTATAACGTATAACGTTATGTAGCATTACGATATAACGTATAACGTTATGTAGTATTACGATGAAACGTGTAACGTTATGTAGCATTACGATGAAACGTGTAACGTTATGTAGCATTACGATATAACGTATAACGTTATATGGTAATACGTTATAACTTAGAACGATACGTAGCATTACGATATAACGTATAACGTTATGTAGCATTACGATGTAACGTATAACGTTATATGGTAATACGTTGTAACGTATAACGTTATGTAGCATTACGATATAATGTATAACGTTATGAGGCATTACGATATAACGTATAACGTTATATGGTAATACGTTATATCGTATAACGTTAGGTAACATTGCGATATAACGCATAACGTTATGTAGCATTACGATGTAACGTGTAACGTTATGTAGCATTACGATATAACGTATAACGTTATATGGTTATACGTTATAACGTATAACGTTATGTAACTTTACGATATAACGTATAACCTTTTGTAGCATTACGATATAACGTATAACGTTATATGGTAATACGTTATATCGTATAACGTTAGGTAACATTACGATATAACGTATAACGTTATGTAGCATTACGATGTAACGTATAACGTTATGTAGCATTACGATATAACGTATAACGTTATATGGTTATACGTTATAACGTATAACGTTATGTAACATTACGATATAACGTATAACGTTATGTAGCATTACGATATAACGTATAACGTTATATGGTAATACGTTATAACGTACAACGTTATGTAGCATTACGATATAACGTATAATGTTATGTAGCATTACGATATAACGTATAACGTTATGTAGCATTACGATGTAACGTATAACGTTATATGGTAATACGTTATAACGTATAACGTTATGTAGCATTACGATATAGCGTATAATGTTATGTAGCATTACGATATAACGTATAACGTTATGTAACATTACGATATAGCGTATAACGTTATGTAGCATTACGATATAACGTATAACGCTATATGGTGATACGTTATAACGTATAACGTTATGTAGCATTACGATATAACGTATAATGTTATGTAGCATTACGATATAACGTATAACGTTATGTAGCATAACGATATAACGTATAACGTTATATAGTATTACGTTGTAACGTATAACCTTATGTAGCATTACGATATAACGTATAACGTTATATGGTAATACGTTATATCGTATAACGTTAGGTAACATTACGATATAACGTATAACGTTATGTAGCATTACGATGTAACGTATAACGTTATGTAGCATTACGATATAACGTATAACGTTATATGGTTATACGTTATAACGTATAACGTTATGTAACATTACGATATAACGTATAACGTTATGTAGCATTACGATATAACGTATAACGTTATATGGTAATACGTTATAACGTATAACGTTATGTAGCATTACGATATAACGTATAATGTTATGTAGCATTACGATATAACGTATAACGTTATGTAGCATAACGATATAACGTATAACGTTATATGGTAATACGTTATATCGTATAACGTTAGGTAACATAACGATATGGCGTATAACGTTATGTAGCATTACGATATAACGTATAACGTTATATGGTGATACGTTATAACGTATAACGTTATGTAGCATTACGATATAACGTATAATGTTATGTAGCATTACGATATAACGTATAACGTTATGTAGCATAACGATATAACGTATAACGTTATATAGTATTACGTTATAACGTATAACCTTATGTAGCATTACGATATAACGTATAACGTTATATGGTAATACGTTATATCGTATAGCGTTAGGTAACATTACGATATAACGTATAACGTTATGTAGCATTACCATGTAACGTATAACGTTATGTAGCATTACGATATAACGTATAACGTTATATGGTTATACGTTATAACGTATAACGTTATGTAACATTACGATATAACGTATAACGTTATGTAGCATTACGATATAACGTATAACGTTATGTAACATTACGATATAACGTATAACGTTATGTAGCATTACGATATAACGTATAACGTTATATGGTAATACGTTATAACGTATAACGTTATGTAGCATTACGATATAACGTATAATGTTATGTAGCATTACGATATAACGTATAACGTTATGTAACATTACGATATAGCGTATAACGTTATGTAGCATTACGATATAAAGTATAACGTTATATGGTGATACGTTATAACGTATAACGTTAGGTAACATTACGATGTAACGTATAACGTTATGCAGCATTACGATGTAACGTATAACGTTATGAAGCATTACGATATAACGTATAACGTTATGTAACATTACGATATAACGTATAACGTTATGTAACATTACGATATAACGTATAACGTTATATGGTAATACGTTATATCGTATAACGTTAGGTAACATTACGATATGACGTATAACGTTATGTAGCATTACGATGTAACGTATAACGTTATGTAATATTACGTTATAACGTATAACGTCATGTAGTATTACGTTATAACGTATAACGTTATGTAGTATTACGTTATAACGAATAACGTTATGTAGTATTACGTTATAACGTATAACGTTATATAGTAATATTTTATAACGTATAACATTATGTAGTATTTCGTTGTTACGTATAACGTTATATTGTATTACGTTATAACGTACAACGTTATATGGTAGTACGTTATAACGTATAACGATATGTACTATTCTGTTATAACGTATATCGTTATATGGTAATACATTATAACGTATAACGTTGTGTAGTATTACGTTATAACGTATAACGTTATGTAATATTACGTTATAACGTATAACGTCATGTAGTATTACGTTATAACGTATAACGTTATGTAGTATTACGATCTAACGTATAACGTTATATGGTATTACGTTATAACGTACAACGTTATGTAGTATTACGTTATAACGAATAACGTTATGTAGTATTACGTTATAACGTATAACGTTATACAGTAATATTTTATAACGTATAACATTATGTAGTATTACGTTAGAACGTATAACGTTATGTAGTATTTCGTTGTTACGTAAAACGTTATATAGTATTACGTTATAGCGTATAACGTTATGTAGTATTACGTTATAACGTATAACGTTATGTAGTATTATGTTATAACGTATAACGTTATGCAATATTACGTTGTTACGT
>CAKXZU010001262.1:0-25793 GCA_936014575.1 Bombus lapidarius | reverse complement strand
AAAAAGTGTTATAACGTATAAATATTTTTGCATAAATCGACGTATCTCGACGAAATACATAGGGATTAAGGGTTTATTTTATTCTTTTAATGTTTTTTAAGTTTGGACGGATGCGACCGTTCGTTGGAACTTAAAAAAATTTCGATCGGTTCGATCCGACCGAAAAGATTATTTCGCATTATTTCGTTAAAAAGTGTTATAATGTATGAATATTTTTACAGAATTCGACGTATCTCGACGAAATACACAGCGATTAAGGGTTTATTCTATTGTTTTAATGTTTTTTAAGTTTGGACCGATGCGACCGTTCGTTGGAACTTAGAAAAATTTCTGCCGGTTCGATCAGTCCGAAAAGGTTATTTCGCATTGTTTCGTTAGAAAGTGATATAATGTATGAATATTTTTACAGAATTCGACGTATCTCAACGAAATACATAGCGATTAAGGGTTTATTCTATTGTTTTAATGTTTTTTAAGTTTGGACCGATGCGACCGTTCGTTGGAACTTAGAAAAATTTCTGCCGGTTCGATCCGTCCGAAAAGATTATTTCGCATTATTTCGTTAAAAAGCGTTATAAGGTAGCAATATTTTTGCAGAAATCGACGTATCTCGACGAAATACATAGCGATTAAGCGTTTATTTCATCCCTCGAACGTTTAAAAAAGTTTCGATTTCTACGCTGGAACTTAGAACAATTTCGAGGTGGAAAATTTTTTTCGAAGTAACTCCTTAAAAAGTGTTATAACGTATGAATATTTTTGCATAAATCGACGTATCTCGACGAAATACATAGGGATTAAGGGTTTATTTTATTCTTTTAATGTTTTTTAAGTTTGGACGGATGCGACCGTTCGTTGGAACTTAAAAAAATTTCGATCGGTTCGATCCGACCGAAAAGATTATTTCGCATTATTTCGTTAAAAAGTGTTATAATGTATGAATATTTTTACAGAATTCGACGTATCTCGACGAAATACATAGCGATTAAGGGTTTATTCTATTGTTTTAATGTTTTTTAAGTTTGGACCGATGCGACCGTTCGTTGGAACTTAGAAAAATTTCTGCCGGTTCGATCAGTCCGAAAAGATTATTTCGCATTGTTTCGTTAGAAAGTGATATAATGTATGAATATTTTTACAGAATTCGACGTATCTCAACGAAATACATAGCGATTAAGGGTTTATTCTATTGTTTTAATGTTTTTTAAGTTTGGACCGATGCGACCGTTCGTTGGAACTTAGAAAAATTTCTGCCGGTTCGATCAGTCCGAAAAGATTATTTCGCATTGTTTCGTTAGAAAGTGATATAATGTATGAATATTTTTACAGGATTCGACGTATCTCAACGAAATACATAGCGATTAAGGGTTTATTCTATTGTTTTAATGTTTTTTAAGTTTGGACCGATGCGACCGTTCGTTGGAACTTAGAAAAATTTCTGCCGGTTCGATCCGTCCGAAAAGATTATTTCGCATCATTTCGATAAAAAGTGTTATAAGGTAGGAATATTTTTGCATAAATCGACGTATCTCGACGAAATACATAGCGATTAAGGCTTTATTTTATTGTTTTAATGTTTTTTAAGTTTGGACCGATGCGACCGTTCGTTGGAACTTAGAAAAATTTCTGTCGGTTCGATCAGTCCGAAAAGATTATTTCGCATTACTTCGTTAAAAAGCGTTATAAGGTAGGAATATTTTTGCACAAATGGACGTATCTCGACGAAATACATCGGGATTAAGCGTTTATTTCATCCCTCGAACGTTTAAAAAAGTTTCGATTTCTACGCTGGAACTTAGAACAATTTCGAGGTGGAAAATTTTTTTCGAAGTAACTCCTTAAAAAGTGTTATAACGTATGAATATTTTTGCATAAATCGACGTATCTCGACGAAATACATAGGGATTAAGGGTTTATTTTATTCTTTTAATGTTTTTTAAGTTTGGACGGATGCGACCGTTCGTTGGAACTTAAAAAAATTTCGATCGGTTCGATCCGACCGAAAAGATTATTTCGCATTATTTCGTTAAAAAGTGTTATAATGTATGAATATTTTTACAGAATTCGACGTATCTCGACGAAATACATAGCGATTAAGGGTTTATTCTATTGTTTTAATGTTTTTTAAGTTTGGACCGATGCGACCGTTCGTTGGAACTTAGAAAAATTTCTGCCGGTTCGATCAGTCCGAAAAGATTATTTCGCATTGTTTCGTTAGAAAGTGATATAATGTATGAATATTTTTACAGAATTCGACGTATCTCAACGAAATACATAGCGATTAAGGGTTTATTCTATTGTTTTAATGTTTTTTAAGTTTGGACCGATGCGACCGTTCGTTGGAACTTAGAAAAATTTCTGCCGGTTCGATCCGTCCGAAAAGATTATTTCGCATTATTTCGTTAAAAAGCGTTATAAGGTAGCAATATTTTTGCAGAAATCGACGTATCTCGACGAAATACATAGCGATTAAGCGTTTATTTCATCCCTCGAACGTTTAAAAAAGTTTCGATTTCTACGCTGGAACTTAGAACAATTTCGAGGTGGAAAATTTTTTTCGAAGTAACTCCTTAAAAAGATTTATAACGTATGAATATTTTTGCATAAATCGATGTATCTCGACGAAATACATAGGGATTAAGGGTTTATTTTATTCTTTTAATGTTTTTTAAGTTTGGACGGATGCGACAGTTCGTTGGAACTTAAAAAAATTTCGATCTGTTCGATCCGACCGAAAAGATTATTTCGCATTATTTCGTTAAAAAGTGTTATAATGTATGAATATTTTTACAGAATTCGACGTATCTCGACGAAATACATAGCGATTAAGGGTTTATTCTATTGTTTTAATGTTTTTTAAGTTTGGACCGATGGGACCGTTCGTTGGAACTTAGAAAAATTTCTGCCGGTTCGATCAGTCCGAAAAGATTATTTCGCATTGTTTCGTTAGAAAGTGATATAATGTATGAATATTTTTACAGAATTCGACGTATCTCAACGAAATACATAGCGATTAAGGGTTTATTCTATTGTTTTAATGTTTTTTAAGTTTGGACCGATGCGACCGTTCGTTGGAACTTAGAAAAATTTCTGCCGGTTCGATCAGTCCGAAAAGATTATTTCGCATTGTTTCGTTAGAAAGTGATATAATGTATGAATATTTTTACAGAATTCGACGTATCTCAACGAAATACATAGCGATTAAGGGTTTATTTTATTCTGTTATTGTTTTTTAACTTTGGACCGATGCGACCGTTCGTTGGAACTTAGAAAAATTACTGCCGGTTCGATCCGTCCGAAAAGATTATTTCGCATTATTTCGATAAAAAGTGTTATAAGGTAGGAATATTTTTGCATAAATCGACGTATCTCGACGAAATACATAGCGATTAAGGCTTTATTTTATTGTTTTAATGTTTTTTAAGTTTGGACCGATGCGACCGTTCGTTGGAACTTAGAAAAATTTCTGCCGGTTCGATCAGTCCGAAAAGATTATTTCGCATTGTTTCGTTAAAAAGCGTTATAAGGTAGCAATATTTTTGCAGAAATCGACGTATCTCGACGAAATACATAGCGATTAAGCGTTTATTTCATCCCTCGAACGTTTAAAAAAGTTTCGATTTCTACGCTGGAACTTAGAACAATTTCGAGGTGGAAAATTTTTTTCGAAGTAACTCCTTAAAAAGATTTATAACGTATGAATATTTTTGCATAAATCGACGTATCTCGACGAAATACATAGGGATTAAGGGTTTATTTTATTCTTTTAATGTTTTTTAAGTTTGGACGGATGCGACCGTTCGTTGGAACTTAAAAAAATTTCGATCGGTTCGATCCGACCGAAAAGATTATTTCGCATTATTTCGTTAAAAAGTGTTATAATGTATGAATATTTTTACAGAATTCGACGTATCTCGACGAAATACATAGCGATTAAGGGTTTATTCTATTGTTTTAATGTTTTTTAAGTTTGGACCGATGCGACCGTTCGTTGGAACTTAGAAAAATTTCTGCCGGTTCGATCAGTCCGAAAAGATTATTTCGCATTGTTTCGTTAGAAAGTGATATAATGTATGAATATTTTTACAGAATTCGACGTATCTCAACGAAATACATAGCGATTAAGGGTTTATTCTATTGTTTTAATGTTTTTTAAGTTTGGACCGATGCGACCGTTCGTTGGAACTTAGAAAAATTTCTGCCGGTTCGATCCGTCCGAAAAGATTATTTCGCATTATTTCGTTAAAAAGCGTTATAAGGTAGCAATATTTTTGCAGAAATCGACGTATCTCGACGAAATACATAGCGATTAAGCGTTTATTTCATCCCTCGAACGTTTAAAAAAGTTTCGATTTCTACGCTGGAACTTAGAACAATTTCGAGGTGGAAAATTTTTTTCGAAGTAACTCCTTAAAAAGATTTATAACGTATGAATATTTTTGCATAAATCGATGTATCTCGACGAAATACATAGGGATTAAGGGTTTATTTTATTCTTTTAATGTTTTTTAAGTTTGGACGGATGCGACCGTTCGTTGGAACTTAAAAAAATTTCGATCTGTTCGATCCGACCGAAAAGATTATTTCGCATTATTTCGTTAAAAAGTGTTATAATGTATGAATATTTTTACAGAATTCGACGTATCTCGACGAAATACATAGCGATTAAGGGTTTATTCTATTGTTTTAATGTTTTTTAAGTTTGGACCGATGGGACCGTTCGTTGGAACTTAGAAAAATTTCTGCCGGTTCGATCAGTCCGAAAAGATTATTTCGCATTGTTTCGTTAGAAAGTGATATAATGTATGAATATTTTTACAGAATTCGACGTATCTCAACGAAATACATAGCGATTAAGGGTTTATTCTATTGTTTTAATGTTTTTTAAGTTTGGACCGATGCGACCGTTCGTTGGAACTTAGAAAAATTTCTGCCGGTTCGATCAGTCCGAAAAGATTATTTCGCATTGTTTCGTTAGAAAGTGATATAATGTATGAATATTTTTACAGAATTCGACGTATCTCAACGAAATACATAGCGATTAAGGGTTTATTTTATTCTGTTATTGTTTTTTAACTTTGGACCGATGCGACCGTTCGTTGGAACTTAGAAAAATTTCTGCCGGTTCGATCCGTCCGAAAAGATTATTTCGCATTATTTCGTTAAAAAGCGTTATAAGGTAGGAATATTTTTGCATAAATCGACGTATCTCAACGAAATACATAGCGATTAAGGGTTTATTTCATCCCTGGAACGTTTAAAAAAGTTTCGATTTCTACGCTGGAACTTAGAAAAATTTCGAGGTGGAAAATTTTTTTCGAAGTAACTCCTTAAAAAGATTTATAACGTATGAATATTTTTGCATAAATCGATGTATCTCGACGAAATACATAGGGATTAAGGGTTTATTTTATTCTTTTAATGTTTTTTAAGTTTGGACGGATGTGACCGTTCGTTGGAACTTAGAAAAATTACTGCCGGTTCGATCCGTCCGAAAAGATTATTTCGCATTATTTCGATAAAAAGTGTTATAAGGTAGGAATATTTTTGCATAAATCGACGTATCTCGACGAAATACATAGCGATTAAGGCTTTATTTTATTGTTTTAATGTTTTTTAAGTTTGGACCGATGCGACCGTTCGTTGGAACTTAGAAAAATTTCTGCCGGTTCGATCCGACCGAAAAATTATTTCGCATTATTTCGATAAAAAGTGTTATAAGGTAGGAATATTTTTGCAGAAATCGACGTATCTCGACGAAATACATAGGGACTAATGTTTTATTCTATTGTTTTAATGTTTTTTAAGTTTGGACCGATGCGACCGTTCGTTGGAACTTAGAAAAATTTCTGCCGGTTCGATCAGTCCGAAAAGATTATTTCGCATTGTTTCGTTAGAAAGTGTTATAAGGTAGGAATATTTTTGCATAAATCGACGTATCTCGACGAAATACATAGCGATTAAGGGTTTATTTCATCCCTGGAACGTTTAAAAAAGTTTCGATTTCTACGCTGGAACTTAGAAAAATTTCGAGGTGGTAAATTTTTTTCGAAGTAACTCCTTAAAAGGTGTTATAACGTATGAATATTTTTGCATAAATCGATGTATCTCGACGAAATAAATAGGGATTAAGGGTTTATTTTATTCTTTTAATGTTTTTTAAGTTTGGACGGATGCGACCGTTCGTTGGAACTTAGAAAAATTTCTGTCGGTTCGATCAGTCCGAAAAGATTATTTCGCATTACTTCGTTAAAAAGCGTTATAAGGTAGGAATAATTTTGCATAAATCGATGCATCTCGACGAAATGCATCGGAATTAAGCGTTTATTTCGTCCCTGGAACGTTTAAAAAATTTTTAATCGGTACGGAAAAATTACGAAATCGAAAGGTTTCTTCGAGTTTTTTCCTTAAAAAGCGTTACAAGGTACGAATATTGTTACGTCGAGCGACACTTTACCTAGACCAGGCCACTCACCGCGGGCAGGATGGCAACCAGATGTCCGCACGTCATTATCTCGTCCCTCAATAGTCTTAAGAACCTACCATAAATCTTAGGACATACTAGAAGGTCCGTCAGTCCGAACAAAGATCTCTAAACTATAATCGGTGTCTAAAGGCTATTGTTTATGGCAAGAAGATATTGAAAGTTCGTTAAGCTCACGTTACACTAAGAACTATCTATCGAGGGCGGCTAAGACACTTCCTAGTCCATCAATCTTCTTGTATCCAATCAGAAACAAGTCTACTGCCCTCACTTTTCCGTCTTTAGACACACCCATCACTAGGCGTTCCTCCGACACAACATCGCCACTTTAACTTACTTATTCTTCACCGTTAGAATAGTCAACATGTCCTTACCGTGTTTCATACCTTAAATCAGTCATTTACATAACTTATACATACGCATCAGTGTAAATATTTTTCTATATAAAGTTGTTGGAATAAACATTAATTTATACCTGTTAATTCAGTGTAAATTCGGTTGAACCACCCCTATTATCCTAACAGAAATCAGGGGATCGATCATTTCGTGGCGTCGATTATTTAATCGTAACGGGAATTTACGACTCCCGTTGACGTGCCTTCTCGCGATCGTGTCTCTCCGCGAATGGTTGACGAAACTAATATTTTTGCATAAATCTACGTATCTCGACGAAATGCATGGGAATTAAGCGTTTATTTTATTATTTTAATGTTTTTTAAGTTTGGACCGATGCGCCGGGACGTTGGAACTTAGAAAAATTTCGGCCGGTTCGATGCGACGGAAAAGATTATTTCGCATTATTTCGTTAAAAAGCGTTATAAGGTATGAATTTTTTTACAGAAATCGTTTCATCTCTATTAAATGCATCGGGATTAAGCACTTTTGTCGAATTTTTTAAAAAATTAGGCTTCGGCGGTCTGATACGACTGGGATATTTTTGTAATTTTTTCGATAATTAATGTTACAAGGTATATATTTTTTTGCATATTTCTACTTATCTTAACGTATTCTAATCGACTATTAACTTTATTTTTGTCCCAAGTCGATAAACCATTATGTTTACTGATGCAATTTTACGATGAAAAAAAGATTAATTTTTTGGTAAAAATCCATTTATATTACGTTAATAACGCGTCTGTGAAAATAATTCGATGGTTGGATATGGCCTTTGTATAGTAATGATCGAGCATTCGCGCGACTAAGTTCCAGCGTTCCTTCCGAACGGTACGTTGCTACGGAGGTTTTGCACCATAAGCGCGCGGCCGCTAGCCCGGCCGGCGCCGGCCATCCGGACGACGCCTTCGTATCTATAAGAGAGACGTCGAGCCGGACGGTTCGGTCGGAGCAGCGTTGAGCGCGTGGCTATTCTACGGCCTCGGTTGAGAATTCAGTCACCGCTCCTCGAGTCTTAGTGAATTTTTCGCTATTTCTCGACTGTTTCGCCGTTCTCGTACTGGTTTTTTCTCTACACTGCAGCGCCGCGGGTCGATGTCCTGGACATAATGACCAGATATCGTGGCGAGCTTCCCCTTAGTCGGGAAGCTGGTGACCTGTGTGCACGTACTTAACAAAAGTTATTTACGTGTGTGCTTGTACTAACAGAGTATCGATTCAACGAAAAGACTAATCGTCTGTTATATAAAAATCTCTCTGCGTTCTATCGCAGTAAAAGAACAACTTTGGATGGCGTAGAGCGTGCTAGCTTGTCTAGTATGTCTTCTACGCGCAACGTTGACGAAAAAAATATCAAAGGTTTTCAAATGATCAGCATGCACTGGCATACGCGCTTGTTCGTTCAGCGTGAGGTGATAGGTGCTTTAACGCTATAAAGAGATATATAAAAGTGGCAAAGAAAGAAAGAGAGTGTTGAGGAGAGAAATTTCGTACAAGTACGAAATATTAAAGTTTTATCTACAGAATTGTATCGTGAAGTACGAATCACTGTATGATATACACGATGATTGTGAGAGAAGAAGGGGCGATTGGAAGAGGAGTGTAGTGGCGTTTGAAAATTTTACTGAATATGGGTGTCAAACGCCACTAAAGAGATGAGAGAGGAGAGAAAAGTGTCTCGTCGTACGGTGTTTACGTCCCACCTACGACACGGAGAGAACTTAAACTTAAAATTAGCTGATACATAAAGTTATAAAGAATAAGATCCCTGGTTGATCCTGCCGGTAGTCATATGCTTGTCGCAAAGATTAAGCCATGCATGTCTCAGTACATGCCGCATTAAGGTGAAACCGCGAATGGCTCATTAAATCAGTTATGGTTTGTTAGATCATGCTTACATTTACCCGGATAACTGTGGTAATTTTAGAGCTAATACATGCAAACAGATTCCGATCAGAGATGGTAGGAATGCTTTTATTAGATCACAACCAATCGGTGGCGGATGGCTCGTCTGTCCGTCCATCGTTTGTTTTGGTGACTCTGAATAACTTTGTGCTGATCGCATGGTCATCTAGCACCGGCGACGAATCTCTCAAATGCCTTATCAACTGTCGATGGTAGGTTTTGCGCCTACCATGGTTGTAACGGGTAACCGGGAATCAGGGTTCGATTCCGGAGAGAGTGCCTGAGAAGCAACTACGACATCCAAGGAAGGCAGCACTTGCGCTAATTACCCACTCCCGACACGGGGAGGTAGTGACGAAAGATAACGATACGGGACTCATCCGAGGCCCCGTAATCGGAGTGAGTACACTTTAAATCCTTTAACGAGAACCAATTGCAGGGCAAGTCTGGTGCCAGCAGCCACGGTAATTCTGGCTCCAATAGCGTATATCAATGTTGTTGTGAAAACTATAACGCGCACAGAATTGTCGACATATCTTCAATAGAAGCGGAGATACGTCGATTTGAATATTTTAGACAAAATGCGTAACACTGCAAATGAGCTGGATTTGAAAGAGATCAGAATTCATCTTGCTCAAACCGGATGTCGTCCACGAATTTCGCAGCAAATATGCAGTATAATGCACATCGAATTACCGACATATCACCAATAGCAGCGGAGATACCTTCAATTGAATATTCAAGCCTGAATAAGCAGAACAGCAATTATATTGGTTTGACAAGGACCAGACTTGACGTAGCGCAAACCGACTGTCGTGCTCTGTATTTGGCAGCAAATGTGGACTATATTGCGCATTGAATTGTCGACATATCATCAATAGCCTGGGAGATACCTTCACATTAATATTCAAGCCTGTATATGCGAAGCTTCAACTACGCTGGGTTTGGCAATACCTACATATGACGTAGCGCAAACCGGATGTTGTGCTCCCTATTTGGTAGCATATGAGATGTATAACTCCCATCGAATTAGCGACATATCTCTAATCGCAGCAAATTCACGATCAATTGCACATTGAAGCATGAATATGTAATAGTGCAACTACGCTGGATTTCTCAGTGCCCAGAGTTAAAATAGCGCAAACCGGGTGTCGAGCTCTTTATTTGGCAGCATATGAGGTGTATAACGTGCATCGACCTATCCACATATCACCAGTATCAGCAGAGATACCTTCATTAGAATAGACAAACCTGAATAAGCAGAACAGTAATTAGTACAGTAATTTGACCGGGATCAGAGTTGTCAAAGCGTGAAGAACACGATGAGCGCTGTATTTGGCAGCAAATGTGAAGTATAACGCGCACGTTATTGTCGACATATCTTCATTTGAAGCGGAGATCGGTTGATTTGAATATTTAAGACAGAATGCGTAAAACTGCAAATGCGCTGGATTTCCCAGTGCCCAGAGTTGACATAGCGCAAACCGGATGTCGTGCTCTATATTTGGCAACATATGTAAATAATAACGCGCATCGAAATGCCAACATACGACCAACAGCAGCTGAGAAACGTTCAGATGACTATTCAAGCTTGAATATGATAAACTGGAAATACGCTGGTCTTGACCTAGAACAGACTTGACATTGAGCAAACCGGATGTCGTGCTCTGCATTTGGCAGCATATGTGGAGTATAAATCGCACCGAATCATCAACATATCAACAATAGAAGCGTAGATACTATCAGATGAATATTAATGCATGAATATGCAAAACTGCAACTATGCTGGATTTGACAGCGACCAGAGTTGACGTAGCGTAAACAGGATGACGTGCGCTGTATTTGGCAGCATGTGTGGTGTATAACGCGCATCGAATTTTCGACATATCGACAATAGCAGCGGAGACACGTTGTTTAAGCATTTAAGACAGAATGTGAAAAACTGCAATTGCCCTGGATCTGACAGGGAAAAGTCTTGACATAGACCAATACAGGATGTCGTGCCCTGTATTTGGCAGCAATTGTGAACTATAATTCGCACCGAATTGTTAACCGTTCTCTCATAGCAGCGGATACGCGATCAATTGTATATTGAAGCCCGAGTATGCACAGCTGCAGATATGCTGGATTTGGCAGTGCCCAGACTTGACGTAACGCAATCCGGATGTCGTTCCCCGTTTTTCGCAGCATATGGGGAGTATCAATCGCATCGAATTATCTACATGTCAACAATAGCAGCGAAGATACATTGAGATGAATATTCATGCTTGAATATGCAAAACTGGAAATACGATGGACTTGTCCGAGACCAGAGTTGACGAAGCGCAATCCGGGCGTCGTGCTGTGTATTGGCAGCATATGTGGTGTATGACGCGCATCGAAATGCCGACATATGATTAATAGCAGCTGAGTAACGTTTAATTGAATATTGAAGTCTGAATATGCAAAATTGAAAATACACGGAATTTGACCAAGACCAGACTCGACGTAGCGCAAACCGAATTTGGTGCTCTGTATTTGGCAGCAAATGTGTAGTGTAAAGCGCATCGAATTATCGACATATCACCAATAGCAGCAGAGATACCTGCAACACAATAGACTAGCCTGAATAAGCGGAACAGTAATTACATTGGATTTGACCGGGATCAGAGTTGTCATGGCGTGAAGAGCAGAATGAGCGCTGTATTTGGCAGCAAATGTGAAGTATAACGCGCACGTAATTGTCGACATATCTTCATTAGAAGCGGAGATAGGTTGATTTGAATATTTAAGACAGAATGCGTAAAACTGCAAATGCGCTGGATTTGACAGCGACCAGAGTTAACATAGCGCAAACCGGATATCGTGCTCTTTATTTCGCAGTATACGTGGAGCATAACGCGCCTCGTATTATCGACATTTCAACAAGAGCCGCGCAGATATCTTCAACTGAATATTTAAACCTGAGTGTGCAAAAGTGCAAATACGCTGGATTTCCCGGTGCCCAGAGTTGACATAGCGCAAACCGGATGTCGTGCTTTATATTTGGCAACATATGTAAATAATAACGCGCATCGAAATGCCAACATACGACCAACAGCAGCTGAGAAACGTTCAGATGACTATTCAAGCTTGAATATGATAAACTGGAAATACGCTGGTCTTGACCTAGAACAGACTTGACATTGAGCAAACCGGATGTCGTGCTCTGCATTTGGCAGCATATGTGGAGTATAAATCGCACCGAATCATCAACATATCAACAATAGAAGCGCAGATACGAACAGATGAATATTAATGCATGAATATGCAAAACTGCAACAATGCTGGATTTGGCAGAGCCCAGACTTGACGTAGCCCAATACGGATGTCGTACCGCGTATTTCGCAGCATATGGGGAGTATAAATCGCACCGAATCATCAACATATCAACAATAGAAGCGTAGATACCATCAGATGAATATTAATGCATGAATATGCAAAACTGCAACTATGCTGGATTTGACAGCGACCAGAGTTGACGTAGCGTAAACAGGATGGCGTGCGCTGTATTTGGCAGCATATGTGGTGTATGACGCGCATCGAATTATCGACATATGGACAATAGCAGCGGAGACACGTTGTTTGAGCAATTAATACAGAATGTGAAAAACTGCAATTGCCCTGGATCTGACAGGGAAAAGTCTTGACATAGACCAATACAGGATGTCGTGCCCTGTATTTGGCAGCAATTGTGAACTATAATTCGCACCGAATTGTTAACCGTTCTCTCATAGCAGCGGATACGCGATCAATTGTATATTGAAGCCCGAGTATGCACAGCTGCAAATATGCTGGATTTGGCAGTGTCCAGAGTTGACGTAGCTCCAACCGGATGTCGTTCCACGTATTTCTCAGCATATGGGGAGTATAAATCGCATCGAATTATAAACATATCAACAATAGCAGCGGAGATACGTCCAGATGAATATTCATGTCTGAATATGATTCACCTGGAATTACGCAGGCCTGGATCTAGACCAGAGTTGTCATACTGCAAACCAGAAGTCCTGGTCTGAATTTGGCAGCATATGTGGAGTACACAGAACACAGAAGTGTCCACATATCTCCAATAGCAGCAGAGATACGATAAATTGAATATTGAAGCCTGAATATGCAAAACTGCAACTATGCTGGATTTGACAGAGACCAGAGTTGACGTAGCGCAAACCGAATATGGTGCTCCGTATTTGGTAGCAAATGTGTAGTGTAAAGCGCATCGAATTATCGACATATCACCAATAGCAGCAGAGATACCTGCAACACAATAGACAAGCCTGAATAAGCAGAACATAACATACGACCAATAGCAGCTGAGAAACGTTCAGATGAATATTCAAGCTTGAATATGATAAACTGGAAATACGCTGGTCTGACGACATCCGATTGGGTACGTCAAGTCTGGGCACTGCCAAAGTCCAGCATAGTTGCAGGTTTTGCATATTCATGCATTAATATTCATCTGATAGGTATCTACGCTTCTGTTGTTGATATGTTGATGATTCGATGCGATTTGATACACCCCATATGCTGCCAATACAGAGGACATGTTTGCGTATTGCCGTAGCGCAAACGGATTGTCGTGCTCTGTATTTGGCAGCATATGGGGTGTATCAATCGCATCGAATCATCAACATATCAACAACAGAAGCGTAGATACTATCAGATGAATATTAATGCATGAATATGCAAAACTGCAACTATGCTGGATTTGGCAGTGCCCAGACTTGACGTACCCCAATACGGATGTCGTACCGCGTATTTCGTGGCATACGGGGAGTATAAATCGCATCGAATCATCAACATATCAACAATAGAAGCGTAGATACTATCAGATGTATATTAATGCATGAATATGCAAAACTGCAACTATGCTGGATTTGACAGCGACCAGAGTTGACGTAGCGTAAACAGGATGGCGTGCGCTGTATTTGGCAGCATATGTAGTGTATAACGCGCATCGAATTATCGACATGACGGCAATTGCAGCGGAGATACGTTTAGATGAATATTCAAGCTTGAATCTGAAAAACTGGAAATACGCAGGTCTTGAGCTTGGCCAGAATTGACTGAGCGCAAACCGGATGTCACCAATAGCAGCGGAGATACGTTCGGATGTATATTCATGCTAGAATATGCAAAATTGGGACAATGCTGGTCTAGACCTAGACAACAGTTGACATAACGCAAACCGGATGTCGTGCCCTGTATTTGGCAGAATATGCGGTGTATAACGCGCATGGAATTATGGTCATATCACAAATAGCAGTTGCACAGCTCTTTTAAATGTTCCGCGCTACGGTCTGCCCCCGTCGGTATGCCCGCTTGATATTCTCTGCCACCGTCGGTAAAGCAGCTTCCGCTCTGCTGGGCAGCTTCTCTAATAGCTCTTGTGGCGGCGTTCTCGGCGCACTCCCCAATATGCCCAGTTCACACGTAGCCCGTGCGACGGCGCTCTAGTCGCGCGCCCCAAGATAGCGTCCTAAGATGGCGTCCTCTCTACTCTAGAATCCGCAACAGTTTTCTCTTGCTTTTTCCACTTCTCATGAAGAGAATTCCACTAGTTCTTATACTCGCTTTTACTCCAGGGCACTAGTACAACACTCTCTAACACTTTTTTGTCCAAATACTTTGATTTTTCCTTGAGATTTCGGACATAAATACGGAGCGACTCGAACGCATCCTTCTTGCATGCTGACGTCACGAAGACTACCAGAGTTGACGCAGCGCAAACCGGATGTCGTGCTCTGCATTTGGCAGCGTAAGTGGAGTACAACGCGACTCGTATTTTCGACATATCACCAATAGTAGCCGAGTTACGTTCAGATTAATATTCAAGCTTGAGTATGCAGAACTGGAAACACGCTGGGCTTAACATACACCAGAGTTGAAATACCGCAAACCGTATTGCGTTCCCTGTTTTCGCAGCACCTGTGGAGTATAACGCGCACAGAATTGTAGTCATATCTCGCATAGCAGCGGAGATATGCTCTGATGAATATTCATGTTTGAATGTGCAAACCTGGAATTACGCTGGCCTGGACCTAGACCGGAGTAGTCATACTGCAAACGAGAATTTGTGATCTGTATTTGGCAGCATATGTGGAGTATACCGAACACAGAAGTTTCGACATATCTATAATAGCAGCAGAGATACGTTCAATTGAATATTGAAGCCTGAATATGCAAAACTGCAACTACGCTGGATTTGGCAGTGCCCAGACTTGACGTAACGCAATCCGGATGTCGTTAACCGTATTTCGCAGCGTATGGGGAGTATCAATCGCATCGAATCATCAACATATCAACAATAGAAGCGTAGATACGATCAGATGAATATTAATGCATGAATATGCAAAACTGCAACTATGCTGAATTTGGCAGTGCCCAGACTTGACGTAGCGCAATCCGGATGTCGTACCGCGTATTTCGCAGCATATGGGGAGTATCAATCACATCGAATCATCAACATATCAACAATAGAAGCGCAGATACGATCAGATGAATATTAATGCATGAATATGCAAAACTGCAACTATTGCTGGATTTGGCAGTGCCCAGACTTGACGTAACGCAATCCGGATGTCGTTCCCCGTTTTTCGCAGCATATGGGGAGTATCAATCGCATCGAATTATCTACATGTCAACAATAGCACCGAAGATACATTGAGATGAATATTCATGCTTGAATATGCAAAACTGGAAATACGATGGTCTTGTCCGAGACCAGAGTTGACGAAGCGCAAACCGGGCGTCGTGCTGTGTATTGGCAGCATATGTGGTGTATGACGCGCATCGAAATGCCGACATATGATTAATAGCAGCTGAGTAACGTTTAATTGAATATTGAAGTCTGAATATGCAAAATTGAAAATACACGGAATTTGACCAAGACCAGACTCGACGTAGCGCAAACCGAATTTGGTGCTCTGTATTTGGCAGCAAATGTGTAGTGTAAAGCGCATCGAATTATCGACATATCACCAATAGCAGCAGAGATACCTGCAACACAATAGACTAGCCTGAATAAGCGGAACAGTAATTACATTGGATTTGACCGGGATCAGAGTTGTCATGGCGTGAAGAGCAGAATGAGCGCTGTATTTGGCAGCAAATGTGAAGTATAACGCGCACGTAATTGTCGACATATCTTCATTAGAAGCGGAGATAGGTTGATTTGAATATTTAAGACAGAATGCGTAAAACTGCAAATGCGCTGGATTTGACAGCGACCAGAGTTGACATAGCGCAAACCGGATATCGTGCTCTTTATTTCGCAGTATACGTGGAGCATAACGCGCCTCGTATTATCGACATTTCAACAAGAGCCGCGCAGATATCTTCAACTGAATATTTAAACCTGAGTGTGCAAAAGTGCAAATACGCTGGATTTCCCGGTGCCCAGAGTTGACATAGCGCAAACCGGATGTCGTGCTTTATATTTGGCAACATATGTAAATAATAACGCGCATCGAAATGCCAACATACGACCAACAGCAGCTGAGAAACGTTCAGATGACTATTCAAGCTTGAATATGATAAACTGGAAATACGCTGGTCTTGACCTAGAACAGACTTGACATTGAGCAAACCGGATGTCGTGCTCTGCATTTGGCAGCATATGTGGAGTATAAATCGCACCGAATCATCAACATATCAACAATAGAAGCGCAGATACGAACAGATGAATATTAATGCATGAATATGCAAAACTGCAACTATGCTGGATTTGGCAGTGCCCAGACTTGACGTAGCCCAATACGGATGTCGTACCGCGTATTTCGCAGCATATGGGGAGTATAAATCGCACCGAATCATCAACATATCAACAATAGAAGCGTAGATACTATCAGATGAATATTAATGCATGAATATGCAAAACTGCAACTATGCTGGATTTGACAGCGACCAGAGTTGACGTAGCGTAAACAGGATGGCGTGCGCTGTATTTGGCAGCATATGTGGTGTATGACGCGCATCGAATTATCGACATATGGACAATAGCAGCGGAGACACGTTGTTTGAGCAATTAATACAGAATGTGAAAAACTGCAATTGCCCTGGATCTGACAGGGAAAAGTCTTGACATAGACCAATACAGGATGTCGTGCCCTGTATTTGGCAGCAATTGTGAACTATAATTCGCACCGAATTGTTAACCGTTCTCTCATAGCAGCGGATACGCGATCAATTGTATATTGAAGCCCGAGTATGCACAGCTGCAAATATGCTGGATTTGGCAGTGTCCAGAGTTGACGTAGCTCCAACCGGATGTCGTTCCACGTATTTCTCAGCATATGGGGAGTATAAATCGCATCGAATTATAAACATATCAACAATAGCAGCGGAGATACGTCCAGATGAATATTCATGTCTGAATATGATTCACCTGGAATTACGCAGGCCTGGATCTAGACCAGAGTTGTCATACTGCAAACCAGAAGTCCTGGTCTGAATTTGGCAGCATATGTGGAGTACACCGAACACAGAAGTGTCCACATATCTCCAATAGCAGCAGAGATACGATAAATTGAATATTGAAGCCTGAATATGCAAAACTGCAACTATGCTGGATTTGACAGAGACCAGAGTTGACGTAGCGCAAACCGAATATGGTGCTCCGTATTTGGTAGCAAATGTGTAGTGTAAAGCGCATCGAATTATCGACATATCACCAATAGCAGCAGAGATACCTGCAACACAATAGACAAGCCTGAATAAGCAGAACATAACATACGACCAATAGCAGCTGAGAAACGTTCAGATGAATATTCAAGCTTGAATATGATAAACTGGAAATACGCTGGTCTTGACCTAGAACAGACTTGACATTGCGCAAACCGGATGTCGTGCTCTGCATTTGGCAGCATATGTGGGGTATGAAGTGCACAGAATTGTCAACATATCTCGAATAGCAGCGAAAATTCGATCAGATGAATATTCAAATTTGAATATGCAACACTGGAACGACGCTGGTATTTACATAGACATGAGTTGCCGTAGCGCAAACGGATTGTCGTGCTCTGTATTTGGCAGCATATGGGGTGTATCAATCGCATCGAATCATCAACATATCAACAACAGAAGCGTAGATACTATCAGATGAATATTAATGCATGAATATGCAAAACTGCAACTATGCTGGATTTGGCAGTGCCCAGACTTGACGTACCCCAATACGGATGTCGTACCGCGTATTTCGTGGCATACGGGGAGTATAAATCGCATCGAATCATCAACATATCAACAATAGAAGCGTAGATACTATCAGATGTATATTAATGCATGAATATGCAAAACTGCAACTATGCTGGATTTGACAGCGACCAGAGTTGACGTAGCGTAAACAGGATGGCGTGCGCTGTATTTGGCAGCATATGTAGTGTATAACGCGCATGGAATTATGGTCATATCACAAATAGCAGTTGCACAGCTCTTTTAAATGTTCCGCGCTACGGTCTGCCCCCGTCGGTATGCCCGCTTGATATTCTCTGCCACCGTCGGTAAAGCAGCTTCCGCTCTGCTGGGCAGCTTCTCTAATAGCTCTTGTGGCGGCGTTCTCGGCGCACTCCCCAATATGCCCAGTTCACACGTAGCCCGTGCGACGGCGCTCTAGTCGCGCGCCCCAAGATAGCGTCCTAAGATGGCGTCCTCTCTACTCTAGAATCCGCAACAGTTTTCTCTTGCTTTTTCCACTTCTCATGAAGAGAATTCCACTAGTTCTTATACTCGCTTTTACTCCAGGGCACTAGTACAACACTCTCTAACACTTTTTTGTCCAAATACTTTGATTTTTCCTTGAGATTTCGGACATAAATACGGAGCGACTCGAACGCATCCTTCTTGCATGCTGACGTCACGAAGACTACCAGAGTTGACGCAGCGCAAACCGGATGTCGTGCTCTGCATTTGGCAGCGTAAGTGGAGTACAACGCGACTCGTATTTTCGACATATCACCAATAGTAGCCGAGTTACGTTCAGATTAATATTCAAGCTTGAGTATGCAGAACTGGAAACACGCTGGGCTTAACATACACCAGAGTTGAAATACCGCAAACCGTATTGCGTTCCCTGTTTTCGCAGCACCTGTGGAGTATAACGCGCACAGAATTGTAGTCATATCTCGCATAGCAGCGGAGATATGCTCTGATGAATATTCATGTTTGAATGTGCAAACCTGGAATTACGCTGGCCTGGACCTAGACCGGAGTAGTCATACTGCAAACGAGAATTTGTGATCTGTATTTGGCAGCATATGTGGAGTATACCGAACACAGAAGTTTCGACATATCTATAATAGCAGCAGAGATACGTTCAATTGAATATTGAAGCCTGAATATGCAAAACTGCAACTACGCTGGATTTGGCAGTGCCCAGACTTGACGTAACGCAATCCGGATGTCGTTAACCGTATTTCGCAGCGTATGGGGAGTATCAATCGCATCGAATCATCAACATATCAACAATAGAAGCGTAGATACGATCAGATGAATATTAATGCATGAATATGCAAAACTGCAACTATGCTGGATTTGGCAGTGCCCAGACTTGACGTAGCCCAATACGGATGTCGTACCGCGTATTTCGCAGCATATGGGGAGTATAAATCGCACCGAATCATCAACATATCAACAATAGAAGCGTAGATACTATCAGATGAATATTAATGCATGAATATGCAAAACTGCAACTATGCTGGATTTGACAGCGACCAGAGTTGACGTAGCGTAAACAGGATGGCGTGCGCTGTATTTGGCAGCATATGTGGTGTATGACGCGCATCGAATTATCGACATATGGACAATAGCAGCGGAGACACGTTGTTTGAGCAATTAATACAGAATGTGAAAAACTGCAATTGCCCTGGATCTGACAGGGAAAAGTCTTGACATAGACCAATACAGGATGTCGTGCCCTGTATTTGGCAGCAATTGTGAACTATAATTCGCACCGAATTGTTAACCGTTCTCTCATAGCAGCGGATACGCGATCAATTGTATATTGAAGCCCGAGTATGCACAGCTGCAAATATGCTGGATTTGGCAGTGTCCAGAGTTGACGTAGCTCCAACCGGATGTCGTTCCACGTATTTCTCAGCATATGGGGAGTATAAATCGCATCGAATTATAAACATATCAACAATAGCAGCGGAGATACGTCCAGATGAATATTCATGTCTGAATATGATTCACCTGGAATTACGCAGGCCTGGATCTAGACCAGAGTTGTCATACTGCAAACCAGAAGTCCTGGTCTGAATTTGGCAGCATATGTGGAGTACACCGAACACAGAAGTGTCCACATATCTCCAATAGCAGCAGAGATACGATAAATTGAATATTGAAGCCTGAATATGCAAAACTGCAACTATGCTGGATTTGACAGAGACCAGAGTTGACGTAGCGCAAACCGAATATGGTGCTCCGTATTTGGTAGCAAATGTGTAGTGTAAAGCGCATCGAATTATCGACATATCACCAATAGCAGCAGAGATACCTGCAACACAATAGACAAGCCTGAATAAGCAGAACATAACATACGACCAATAGCAGCTGAGAAACGTTCAGATGAATATTCAAGCTTGAATATGATAAACTGGAAATACGCTGGTCTTGACCTAGAACAGACTTGACATTGCGCAAACCGGATGTCGTGCTCTGCATTTGGCAGCATATGTGGGGTATGAAGTGCACAGAATTGTCAACATATCTCGAATAGCAGCGAAAATTCGATCAGATGAATATTCAAATTTGAATATGCAACACTGGAACGACGCTGGTATTTACATAGACATGAGTTGCCGTAGCGCAAACGGATTGTCGTGCTCTGTATTTGGCAGCATATGGGGTGTATCAATCGCATCGAATCATCAACATATCAACAACAGAAGCGTAGATACTATCAGATGAATATTAATGCATGAATATGCAAAACTGCAACTATGCTGGATTTGGCAGTGCCCAGACTTGACGTACCCCAATACGGATGTCGTACCGCGTATTTCGTGGCATACGGGGAGTATAAATCGCATCGAATCATCAACATATCAACAATAGAAGCGTAGATACTATCAGATGTATATTAATGCATGAATATGCAAAACTGCAACTATGCTGGATTTGACAGCGACCAGAGTTGACGTAGCGTAAACAGGATGGCGTGCGCTGTATTTGGCAGCATATGTAGTGTATAACGCGCATGGAATTATGGTCATATCACAAATAGCAGTTGCACAGCTCTTTTAAATGTTCCGCGCTACGGTCTGCCCCCGTCGGTATGCCCGCTTGATATTCTCTGCCACCGTCGGTAAAGCAGCTTCCGCTCTGCTGGGCAGCTTCTCTAATAGCTCTTGTGGCGGCGTTCTCGGCGCACTCCCCAATATGCCCAGTTCACACGTAGCCCGTGCGACGGCGCTCTAGTCGCGCGCCCCAAGATAGCGTCCTAAGATGGCGTCCTCTCTACTCTAGAATCCGCAACAGTTTTCTCTTGCTTTTTCCACTTCTCATGAAGAGAATTCCACTAGTTCTTATACTCGCTTTTACTCCAGGGCACTAGTACAACACTCTCTAACACTTTTTTGTCCAAATACTTTGATTTTTCCTTGAGATTTCGGACATAAATACGGAGCGACTCGAACGCATCCTTCTTGCATGCTGACGTCACGAAGACTACCAGAGTTGACGCAGCGCAAACCGGATGTCGTGCTCTGCATTTGGCAGCGTAAGTGGAGTACAACGCGACTCGTATTTTCGACATATCACCAATAGTAGCCGAGTTACGTTCAGATTAATATTCAAGCTTGAGTATGCAGAACTGGAAACACGCTGGGCTTAACATACACCAGAGTTGAAATACCGCAAACCGTATTGCGTTCCCTGTTTTCGCAGCACCTGTGGAGTATAACGCGCACAGAATTGTAGTCATATCTCGCATAGCAGCGGAGATATGCTCTGATGAATATTCATGTTTGAATGTGCAAACCTGGAATTACGCTGGCCTGGACCTAGACCGGAGTAGTCATACTGCAAACGAGAATTTGTGATCTGTATTTGGCAGCATATGTGGAGTATACCGAACACAGAAGTTTCGACATATCTATAATAGCAGCAGAGATACGTTCAATTGAATATTGAAGCCTGAATATGCAAAACTGCAACTACGCTGGATTTGGCAGTGCCCAGACTTGACGTAACGCAATCCGGATGTCGTTAACCGTATTTCGCAGCGTATGGGGAGTATCAATCGCATCGAATCATCAACATATCAACAATAGAAGCGTAGATACGATCAGATGAATATTAATGCATGAATATGCAAAACTGCAACTATGCTGAATTTGGCAGTGCCCAGACTTGACGTAGCGCAATCCGGATGTCGTACCGCGTATTTCGCAGCATATGGGGAGTATCAATCACATCGAATCATCAACATATCAACAATAGAAGCGCAGATACGATCAGATGAATATTAATGCATGAATATGCAAAACTGCAACTATTGCTGGATTTGGCAGTGCCCAGACTTGACGTAACGCAATCCGGATGTCGTTCCCCGTTTTTCGCAGCATATGGGGAGTATCAATCGCATCGAATTATCTACATGTCAACAATAGCAGCGAAGATACATTGAGATGAATATTCATGCTTGAATATGCAAAACTGGAAATACGATGGTCTTGTCCGAGACCAGAGTTGACGAAGCGCAAACCGGGCGTCGTGCTGTGTATTGGCAGCATATGTGGTGTATGACGCGCATCGAAATGCCGACATATGATTAATAGCAGCTGAGTAACGTTTAATTGAATATTGAAGTCTGAATATGCAAAATTGAAAATACACGGAATTTGACCAAGACCAGACTCGACGTAGCGCAAACCGAATTTGGTGCTCTGTATTTGGCAGCAAATGTGTAGTGTAAAGCGCATCGAATTATCGACATATCACCAATAGCAGCAGAGATACCTGCAACACAATAGACTAGCCTGAATAAGCGGAACAGTAATTACATTGGATTTGACCGGGATCAGAGTTGTCATGGCGTGAAGAGCAGAATGAGCGCTGTATTTGGCAGCAAATGTGAAGTATAACGCGCACGTAATTGTCGACATATCTTCATTAGAAGCGGAGATAGGTTGATTTGAATATTTAAGACAGAATGCGTAAAACTGCAAATGCGCTGGATTTGACAGCGACCAGAGTTGACATAGCGCAAACCGGATATCGTGCTCTTTATTTCGCAGTATACGTGGAGCATAACGCGCCTCGTATTATCGACATTTCAACAAGAGCCGCGCAGATATCTTCAACTGAATATTTAAACCTGAGTGTGCAAAAGTGCAAATACGCTGGATTTCCCGGTGCCCAGAGTTGACATAGCGCAAACCGGATGTCGTGCTTTATATTTGGCAACATATGTAAATAATAACGCGCATCGAAATGCCAACATACGACCAACAGCAGCTGAGAAACGTTCAGATGACTATTCAAGCTTGAATATGATAAACTGGAAATACGCTGGTCTTGACCTAGAACAGACTTGACATTGAGCAAACCGGATGTCGTGCTCTGCATTTGGCAGCATATGTGGAGTATAAATCGCACCGAATCATCAACATATCAACAATAGAAGCGCAGATACGAACAGATGAATATTAATGCATGAATATGCAAAACTGCAACTATGCTGGATTTGGCAGTGCCCAGACTTGACGTAGCCCAATACGGATGTCGTACCGCGTATTTCGCAGCATATGGGGAGTATAAATCGCACCGAATCATCAACATATCAACAATAGAAGCGTAGATACTATCAGATGAATATTAATGCATGAATATGCAAAACTGCAACTATGCTGGATTTGACAGCGACCAGAGTTGACGTAGCGTAAACAGGATGGCGTGCGCTGTATTTGGCAGCATATGTGGTGCATGACGCGCATCGAATTATCGACATATGGACAATAGCAGCGGAGACACGTTGTTTGAGCAATTAATACAGAATGTGAAAAACTGCAATTGCCCTGGATCTGACAGGGAAAAGTCTTGACATAGACCAATACAGGATGTCGTGCCCTGTATTTGGCAGCAATTGTGAACTATAATTCGCACCGAATTGTTAACCGATCTCTCATAGCAGCGGATACGCGATCAATTGTATATTGAAGCCCGAGTATGCACAGCTGCAAATATGCTGGATTTGGCAGTGTCCAGAGTTGACGTAGCTCCAACCGGATGTCGTTCCACGTATTTCTCAGCATATGGGGAGTATAAATCGCATCGAATTATAAACATATCAACAATAGCAGCGGAGATACGTCCAGATGAATATTCATGTCTGAATATGATTCACCTGGAATTACGCAGGCCTGGATCTAGACCAGAGTTGTCATACTGCAAACCAGAAGTCCTGGTCTGAATTTGGCAGCATATGTGGAGTACACCGAACACAGAAGTGTCCACATATCTCCAATAGCAGCAGAGATACGATAAATTGAATATTGAAGCCTGAATATGCAAAACTGCAACTATGCTGGATTTGACAGAGACCAGAGTTGACGTAGCGCAAACCGAATATGGTGCTCCGTATTTGGTAGCAAATGTGTAGTGTAAAGCGCATCGAATTATCGACATATCACCAATAGCAGCAGAGATACCTGCAACACAATAGACAAGCCTGAATAAGCAGAACATAACATACGACCAATAGCAGCTGAGAAACGTTCAGATGAATATTCAAGCTTGAATATGATAAACTGGAAATACGCTGGTCTTGACCTAGAACAGACTTGACATTGCGCAAACCGGATGTCGTGCTCTGCATTTGGCAGCATATGTGGGGTATGAAGTGCACAGAATTGTCAACATATCTCGAATAGCAGCGAAAATTCGATCAGATGAATATTCAAATTTGAATATGCAACACTGGAACGACGCTGGTATTTACATAGACATGAGTTGCCGTAGCGCAAACGGATTGTCGTGCTCTGTATTTGGCAGCATATGGGGTGTATCAATCGCATCGAATCATCAACATATCAACAACAGAAGCGTAGATACTATCAGATGAATATTAATGCATGAATATGCAAAACTGCAACTATGCTGGATTTGGCAGTGCCCAGACTTGACGTACCCCAATACGGATGTCGTACCGCGTATTTCGTGGCATACGGGGAGTATAAATCGCATCGAATCATCAACATATCAACAATAGAAGCGTAGATACTATCAGATGTATATTAATGCATGAATATGCAAAACTGCAACTATGCTGGATTTGACAGCGACCAGAGTTGACGTAGCGTAAACAGGATGGCGTGCGCTGTATTTGGCAGCATATGTAGTGTATAACGCGCATCGAATTATCGACATGACGGCAATTGCAGCGGAGATACGTTTAGATGAATATTCAAGCTTGAATCTGAAAAACTGGAAATACGCAGGTCTTGAGCTTGGCCAGAATTGACTGAGCGCAAACCGGATGTCACCAATAGCAGTGGAGATACGTTCGGATGTATATTCATGCTAGAATATGCAAAATTGGGACAATGCTGGTCTAGACCTAGACAACAGTTGACATAACGCAAACCGGATGTCGTGCCCTGTATTTGGCAGAATATGCGGTGTATAACGCGCATGGAATTATGGTCATATCACAAATAGCAGTTGCACAGCTCTTTTAAATGTTCCGCGCTACGGTCTGCCCCCGTCGGTATGCCCGCTTGATATTCTCTGCCACCGTCGGTAAAGCAGCTTCCGCTCTGCTGGGCAGCTTCTCTAATAGCTCTTGTGGCGGCGTTCTCGGCGCACTCCCCAATATGCCCAGTTCACACGTAGCCCGTGCGACGGCGCTCTAGTCGCGCGCCCCAAGATAGCGTCCTAAGATGGCGTCCTCTCTACTCTAGAATCCGCAACAGTTTTCTCTTGCTTTTTCCACTTCTCATGAAGAGAATTCCACTAGTTCTTATACTCGCTTTTACTCCAGGGCACTAGT
>CAKXZU010001261.1:0-25805 GCA_936014575.1 Bombus lapidarius | reverse complement strand
GCTATTGTTGACATGTAGATAATTCGATGCGATTGATACTCCCCATATGCTGCGAAAAACGGGGAACGACATCCGGATTGCGTTACGTCAAGTCTGGGCACTGCCAAATCCAGCAATAGTTGCAGTTTTGCATATTCATGCATTAATATTCATCTGATCGTATCTGCGCTTCTATTGTTGATATGTTGATGATTCGATGTGATTGATACTCCCCATATGCTGCGAAATACGCGGTACGACATCCGGATTGCGCTACGTCAAGTCTGGGCACTGCCAAATTCAGCATAGTTGCAGTTTTGCATATTCAGGCTTCAATATTCAATTGAACGTATCTCTGCTGCTATTATAGATATGTCGAAACTTCTGTGTTCGGTATACTCCACATATGCTGCCAAATACAGATCACAAATTCTCGTTTGCAGTATGACTACTCCGGTCTAGGTCCAGGCCAGCGTAATTCCAGGTTTGCACATTCAAACATGAATATTCATCAGAGCATATCTCCGCTGCTATGCGAGATATGACTACAATTCTGTGCGCGTTATACTCCACAGGTGCTGCGAAAACAGGGAACGCAATACGGTTTGCGGTATTTCAACTCTGGTGTATGTTAAGCCCAGCGTGTTTCCAGTTCTGCATACTCAAGCTTGAATATTAATCTGAACGTAACTCGGCTACTATTGGTGATATGTCGAAAATACGAGTCGCGTTGTACTCCACTTACGCTGCCAAATGCAGAGCACGACATCCGGTTTGCGCTGCGTCAACTCTGGTAGTCTTCGTGACGTCAGCATGCAAGAAGGATGCGTTCGAGTCGCTCCGTATTTATGTCCGAAATCTCAAGGAAAAATCAAAGTATTTGGACAAAAAAGTGTTAGAGAGTGTTGTACTAGTGCCCTGGAGTAAAAGCGAGTATAAGAACTAGTGGAATTCTCTTCATGAGAAGTGGAAAAAGCAAGAGAAAACTGTTGCGGATTCTAGAGTAGAGAGGACGCCATCTTAGGACGCTATCTTGGGGCGCGCGACTAGAGCGCCGTCGCACGGGCTACGTGTGAACTGGGCATATTGGGGAGTGCGCCGAGAACGCCGCCACAAGAGCTATTAGAGAAGCTGCCCAGCAGAGCGGAAGCTGCTTTACCGACGGTGGCAGAGAATATCAAGCGGGCATACCGACGGGGGCAGACCGTAGCGCGGAACATTTAAAAGAGCTGTGCAACTGCTATTTGTGATATGACCATAATTCCATGCGCGTTATACACCGCATATTCTGCCAAATACAGGGCACGACATCCGGTTTGCGTTATGTCAACTGTTGTCTAGGTCTAGACCAGCATTGTCCCAATTTTGCATATTCTAGCATGAATATACATCCGAACGTATCTCCACTGCTATTGGTGACATCCGGTTTGCGCTCACTCAATTCTGGCCAAGCTCAAGACCTGCGTATTTCCAGTTTTTCAGATTCAAGCTTGAATATTCATCTAAACGTATCTCCGCTGCAATTGCCGTCATGTCGATAATTCGATGCGCGTTATACACTACATATGCTGCCAAATACAGCGCACGCCATCCTGTTTACGTCAACTCTGGTCGCTGTCAAATCCAGCATAGTTGCAGTTTTGCATATTCATGCATTAATATACATCTGATAGTATCTACGCTTCTATTGTTGATATGTTGATGATTCGATGCGATTTATACTCCCCGTATGCCACGAAATACGCGGTACGACATCCGTATTGGGGTACGTCAAGTCTGGGCACTGCCAAATCCAGCATAGTTGCAGTTTTGCATATTCATGCATTAATATTCATCTGATAGTATCTACGCTTCTGTTGTTGATATGTTGATGATTCGATGCGATTGATACACCCCATATGCTGCCAAATACAGAGCACGACAATCCGTTTGCGCTACGGCAACTCATGTCTATGTAAATACCAGCGTCGTTCCAGTGTTGCATATTCAAATTTGAATATTCATCTGATCGAATTTTCGCTGCTATTCGAGATATGTTGACAATTCTGTGCACTTCATACCCCACATATGCTGCCAAATGCAGAGCACGACATCCGGTTTGCGCAATGTCAAGTCTGTTCTAGGTCAAGACCAGCGTATTTCCAGTTTATCATATTCAAGCTTGAATATTCATCTGAACGTTTCTCAGCTGCTATTGGTCGTATGTTATGTTCTGCTTATTCAGGCTTGTCTATTGTGTTGCAGGTATCTCTGCTGCTATTGGTGATATGTCGATAATTCGATGCGCTTTACACTACACATTTGCTACCAAATACGGAGCACCATATTCGGTTTGCGCTACGTCAACTCTGGTCTCTGTCAAATCCAGCATAGTTGCAGTTTTGCATATTCAGGCTTCAATATTCAATTTATCGTATCTCTGCTGCTATTGGAGATATGTGGACACTTCTGTGTTCGGTGTACTCCACATATGCTGCCAAATTCAGACCAGGACTTCTGGTTTGCAGTATGACAACTCTGGTCTAGATCCAGGCCTGCGTAATTCCAGGTGAATCATATTCAGACATGAATATTCATCTGGACGTATCTCCGCTGCTATTGTTGATATGTTTATAATTCGATGCGATTTATACTCCCCATATGCTGAGAAATACGTGGAACGACATCCGGTTGGAGCTACGTCAACTCTGGACACTGCCAAATCCAGCATATTTGCAGCTGTGCATACTCGGGCTTCAATATACAATTGATCGCGTATCCGCTGCTATGAGAGAACGGTTAACAATTCGGTGCGAATTATAGTTCACAATTGCTGCCAAATACAGGGCACGACATCCTGTATTGGTCTATGTCAAGACTTTTCCCTGTCAGATCCAGGGCAATTGCAGTTTTTCACATTCTGTATTAATTGCTCAAACAACGTGTCTCCGCTGCTATTGTCCATATGTCGATAATTCGATGCGCGTCATACACCACATATGCTGCCAAATACAGCGCACGCCATCCTGTTTACGCTACGTCAACTCTGGTCGCTGTCAAATCCAGCATAGTTGCAGTTTTGCATATTCATGCATTAATATTCATCTGATAGTATCTACGCTTCTATTGTTGATATGTTGATGATTCGGTGCGATTTATACTCCCCATATGCTGCGAAATACGCGGTACGACATCCGTATTGGGCTACGTCAAGTCTGGGCACTGCCAAATCCAGCATAGTTGCAGTTTTGCATATTCATGCATTAATATTCATCTGTTCGTATCTGCGCTTCTATTGTTGATATGTTGATGATTCGGTGCGATTTATACTCCACATATGCTGCCAAATGCAGAGCACGACATCCGGTTTGCTCAATGTCAAGTCTGTTCTAGGTCAAGACCAGCGTATTTCCAGTTTATCATATTCAAGCTTGAATAGTCATCTGAACGTTTCTCAGCTGCTGTTGGTCGTATGTTGGCATTTCGATGCGCGTTATTATTTACATATGTTGCCAAATATAAAGCACGACATCCGGTTTGCGCTATGTCAACTCTGGGCACCGGGAAATCCAGCGTATTTGCACTTTTGCACACTCAGGTTTAAATATTCAGTTGAAGATATCTGCGCGGCTCTTGTTGAAATGTCGATAATACGAGGCGCGTTATGCTCCACGTATACTGCGAAATAAAGAGCACGATATCCGGTTTGCGCTATGTCAACTCTGGTCGCTGTCAAATCCAGCGCATTTGCAGTTTTACGCATTCTGTCTTAAATATTCAAATCAACCTATCTCCGCTTCTAATGAAGATATGTCGACAATTACGTGCGCGTTATACTTCACATTTGCTGCCAAATACAGCGCTCATTCTGCTCTTCACGCCATGACAACTCTGATCCCGGTCAAATCCAATGTAATTACTGTTCCGCTTATTCAGGCTAGTCTATTGTGTTGCAGGTATCTCTGCTGCTATTGGTGATATGTCGATAATTCGATGCGCTTTACACTACACATTTGCTGCCAAATACAGCGCTCATTCTGCTCTTCACGCCATGACAACTCTGATCCCGGTCAAATCCAATGTAATTACTGTTCCGCTTATTCAGGCTAGTCTATTGTGTTGCAGGTATCTCTGCTGCTATTGGTGATATGTCGATAATTCGATGCGCTTTACACTACACATTTGCTGCCAAATACAGAGCACCAAATTCGGTTTGCGCTACGTCGAGTCTGGTCTTGGTCAAATTCCGTGTATTTTCAATTTTGCATATTCAGACTTCAATATTCAATTAAACGTTACTCAGCTGCTATTAATCATATGTCGGCATTTCGATGCGCGTCATACACCACATATGCTGCCAATACACAGCACGACGCCCGGTTTGCGCTTCGTCAACTCTGGTCTCGGACAAGACCATCGTATTTCCAGTTTTGCATATTCAAGCATGAATATTCATCTCAATGTATCTTCGCTGCTATTGTTGACATGTAGATAATTCGATGCGATTGATACTCCCCATATGCTGCGAAAAACGGGGAACGACATCCGGATTGCGTTACGTCAAGTCTGGGCACTGCCAAATCCAGCATATTTGCAGCTGTGCATACTCGGGCTTCAATATACAATTGATCGCGTATCCGCTGCTATGAGAGAACGGTTAACAATTCGGTGCGAATTATAGTTCACAATTGCTGCCAAATACAGGGCACGACATCCTGTATTGGTCTATGTCAAGACTTTTCCCTGTCAGATCCAGGGCAATTGCAGTTTTTCACATTCTGTCTTAAATGCTTAAACAACGTGTCTCCGCTGCTATTGTCGATATGTCGAAAATTCGATGCGCGTTATACACCACACATGCTGCCAAATACAGCGCACGTCATCCTGTTTACGCTACGTCAACTCTGGTCGCTGTCAAATCCAGCATAGTTGCAGTTTTGCATATTCATGCATTAATATTCATCTGATAGTATCTACGCTTCTATTGTTGATATGTTGATGATTCGGTGCGATTTATACTCCACATATGCTGCCAAATGCAGAGCACGACATCCGGTTTGCTCAATGTCAAGTCTGTTCTAGGTCAAGACCAGCGTATTTCCAGTTTATCATATTCAAGCTTGAATAGTCATCTGAACGTTTCTCAGCTGCTGTTGGTCGTATGTTGGCATTTCGATGCGCGTTATTATTTACATATGTTGCCAAATATAGAGCACGACATCCGGTTTGCGCTATGTCAACTCTGGGCATTGGGGAATCCAGCGCATTTGCAGTTTTACGCATTCTGTCTTAAATATTCAAATCAACCGATCTCCGCTTCAAATGAAGATATGTCGACAATAACGTGCGCGTTATACTTCACATTTGCTGCCAAATACAGCGCTCATCGTGTTCTTCACGCTTTGACAACTCTGATCCCGGTCAAATTACTGTACTAATTACTGTTCTGCTTATTCAGGTTTGTCTATTCTAATGAAGGTATCTCTGCTGATACTGGTGATATGTGGATAGGTCGATGCACGTTATACACCTCATATGCTGCCAAATAAAGAGCTCGACACCCGGTTTGCGCTATTTTAACTCTGGGCACTGAGAAATCCAGCGTAGTTGCACTATTACATATTCATGCTTCAATGTGCAATTGATCGTGAATTTGCTGCGATTAGAGATATGTCGCTAATTCGATGGGAGTTATACATCTCATATGCTACCAAATAGGGAGCACAACATCCGGTTTGCGCTACGTCATATGTAGGTATTGCCAAACCCAGCGTAGTTGAAGCTTCGCATATACAGGCTTGAATATTAATGTGAAGGTATCTCCCAGGCTATTGATGATATGTCGACAATTCAATGCGCAATATAGTCCACATTTGCTGCCAAATACAGAGCACGACAGTCGGTTTGCGCTACGTCAAGTCTGGTCCTTGTCAAACCAATATAATTGCTGTTCTGCTTATTCAGGCTTGAATATTCAATTGAAGGTATCTCCGCTGCTATTGGTGATATGTCGGTAATTCGATGTGCATTATACTGCATATTTGCTGCGAAATTCGTGGACGACATCCGGTTTGAGCAAGATGAATTCTGATCTCTTTCAAATCCAGCTCATTTGCAGTGTTACGCATTTTGTCTAAAATATTCAAATCGACGTATCTCCGCTTCTATTGAAGATATGTCGACAATTCTGTGCGCGTTATAGTTTTCACAACAACATTGATATACGCTATTGGAGCCAGAATTACCGTGGCTGCTGGCACCAGACTTGCCCTGCAATTGGTTCTCGTTAAAGGATTTAAAGTGTACTCACTCCGATTACGGGGCCTCGGATGAGTCCCGTATCGTTATCTTTCGTCACTACCTCCCCGTGTCGGGAGTGGGTAATTAGCGCAAGTGCTGCCTTCCTTGGATGTCGTAGTTGCTTCTCAGGCACTCTCTCCGGAATCGAACCCTGATTCCCGGTTACCCGTTACAACCATGGTAGGCGCAAAACCTACCATCGACAGTTGATAAGGCATTTGAGAGATTCGTCGCCGGTGCTAGATGACCATGCGATCAGCACAAAGTTATTCAGAGTCACCAAAACAAACGATGGACGGACAGACGAGCCATCCGCCACCGATTGGTTGTGATCTAATAAAAGCATTCCTACCATCTCTGATCGGAATCTGTTTGCATGTATTAGCTCTAAAATTACCACAGTTATCCGAGTAAATGTAAGCATGATCTAACAAACCATAACTGATTTAATGAGCCATTCGCGGTTTCACCTTAATGCGGCATGTACTGAGACATGCATGGCTTAATCTTTGCGACAAGCATATGACTACCGGCAGGATCAACCAGGGATCTTATTCTTTATAACTTTATGTATCAGCTAATTTTAAGTTTAAGTTCTCTCCGTGTCGTAGGTGGGACGTAAACACCGTACGACGAGACACTTTTCTCTCCTCTCTCATCTCTTTAGTGGCGTTTGACACCCATATTCAGTAAAATTTTCAAACGCCACTACACTCCTCTTCCACTCGCCCCTTCTTCTCTCACAATCATCGTGTATATCATACAGAGATTCGTACTTCACGATACAATTCTGTAGATAAAACTTTAATATTTCGTACTTGTACGAAATTTCTCTCCTCAACACTCTCTTTCTTTCTTTGCCACTTTTATATATCTCTTTATAGCGTTAAAGCACCTATCACCTCACGCTGAACGAACAAGCGCGTATGCCAGTGCATGCTGATCATTTGAAAACCTTTGATATTTTTTTCGTCAACGTTGCGCGTAGAAGACATACTAGACAAGCTAGCACGCTCTACGCCATCCAAAGTTGTTCTTTTACTGCGATAGAACGCAGAGAGATTTTTATATAACAGACGATTAGTCTTTTCGTTGAATCGATACTCTGTTAGTACAAGCACACACGTAAATAACTTTTGTTAAGTACGTGCACACAGGTCACCAGCTTCCCGACTAAGGGGAAGCTCGCCACGATATCTGGTCATTATGTCCTGGACATCGACCCGCGGCGCTGCAGTGTAGAGAAAAAACCAGTACGAGAACGGCGAAACAGTCGAGAAATAGCGAAAAATTCACTAAGACTCGAGGAGCGGTGACTGAATTCTCAACCGAGGCCGTAGAATAGCCACGCGCTCAACGCTGCTCCGACCGAACCGTCCGGCTCGACGTCTCTCTTATAGATACGAAGGCGTCGTCCGGATGGCCGGCGCCGGCCGGGCTAGCGGCCGCGCGCTTATGGTGCAAAACCTCCGTAGCAACGTACCGTTCGGAAGGAACGCTGGAACTTAGTCGCGCGAATGCTCGATCATTACTATACAAAGGCCATATCCAACCATCGAATTATTTTCACAGACGCGTTATTAACGTAATATAAATGGATTTTTACCAAAAAATTAATCTTTTTTTCATCGTAAAATTGCATCAGTAAACATAATGGTTTATCGACTTGGGACAAAAATAAAGTTAATAGTCGATTAGAATACGTTAAGATAAGTAGAAATATGCAAAAAATATATACCTTGTAACATTAATTATCGAAAAAATTACAAAAATATCCCAGTCGTATCAGTCTGTCGAAGTCTAATTTTTTAAAAAATTCGACAAAAATGCTTTATCCCGATGCATTTAATAGAGACGAAACGATTTCTGTAAAAAATTCATACCTTATAACGCTTTTCAACGAAATAATGAGAAATAATCTTTTCGGTCGCATCGAACCGGCCGAAATTTTTCTAAGTTCCAACGTCCAACGGCGCATCGGTCCAAACTTAAAAGACATTAAAATAATAAAATAAACGCTTAATAACTATGCATTTTATCTACATACGTCGATTTATGCTAAAATATTCCTACCTTATAACGCTTTTTAACGAAATAACTCGAAAAAACTTTCCGACTTGGAAATTTTTCTAAGTCCCAGACGTAGAAATCGTAACTTTTTAAACGCTCCAGGGATAAAATAAACGCTTAATCCCTATGTATTTCGTCGAGATGCATCGATTTAAGCAAAAATATTCGTACCATATGACGCTTTTTTACGAGTTATTGGGAAAGGAATGTGCGGTGTTTTCGGAGCGGTGTAACAATACTCACCGTTCCAACCTGCCGCTCGTGTCGGTCCGACCGATGGAATTTTTTCACAAAAATAAAAAGAAATCGTTACGTTCGACCAGAGTACGTCGAACTGTAACGATTCCGCTAAACATATCTATACGTCATAACGCTTTTTAACGAGTTATTTCCAAGACAAGAATCTCGCTGCGGCTGCGAACGTTTCGAAGCTTTAACGCGATGCTCGCTCGCTCCGCTCGCTCGAAAATAAAAATAGCCTAACCCAAAACCAATCCCTATCGCGTTCTTTCCTCGATTTTTATTCGATTCTGCGAACGTGCGGGATCGGTTTTGGGTTAGGCTAGATTCTCACGAGCGAGCGCAGCGAGCGAGCAACGATCGCAATTTCCATACTCTTTAAACGTATATATTTTCATCGAGAGTTTCATAGTCGAAAAACGTTTCTCCGCGTGCAAGGGTGGTGCGCTGGCGCGCACGGCGCGTCTCGCCTCTCAAGCGTACCTATAGAGAATGGTATCTACTTCGCCGCCTACCCGCGACTCGGGGTGTGCGCGCGTAGCGCTAGCGGCAGCGACAAAGTCCAGAGGCGTATTGCTTTTCACAACAACATTGATATGCGCTATTGGAGCTAGAATTACCGTGGCTGCTGGCACCAGACTTGCCCTGCAATTGGTTCTCGTTAAAGGATTTAAAGTGTACTCACTCCGATTACGGGGCCTCGGATGAGTCCCGTATCGTTATCTTTCGTCACTACCTCCCCTTGCCGGGAGTGGGTAATTTGCGCGCCTGCTGCCTTCCTTGGATGTCGTAGCTGTTTCTCAGGCTCCCTCTCCGGAATCGAAACCTGATTCCCCGTTACCCGTTACAACCATGATAGGCGCAGAACCTACCATCGACAGTTGATAAGGCAGACATTTGAAAGATGCGTCGCCGGTGCTAGATGACCATGCGATCAGCACAAAGTTATTCAGAGTCACCAAAACGAACGATAGACGGACAGATGAGCCATCCGCCACCGATTGGTTGTGATCTAATAAAAGCATTCCTACCATCTCTGGTCGGAATCTGTTTGCATGTATTAGCTCTAGAATTACCACAGTTATCCAAGTAAATGTAGGTATGATCTAAGAAACCATAACTGATTTAATGAGCCATTCGCGGTTTCACCTTAATGCGGCATGTACCCGATTTTAAGTTTAAGTTCTCTCAGGGTCGTAAGTGGGACGTAAACACCGTACGACGAGACACTTTTCTCTCCTCTCTCATCTCTTTAGCGGCGTTTGACACCCATATTCAGTAAAATTTTCAAACGCCACTATACTCCTCCTCCACTCGCTCCATCTTCTCTCACAATCATCGTGTATATCATACTGAGATTCGTACTTCACGATACAATTCTGTAGATAAAACTTTAACATTTCGTACCTGTACGAAATTTCTCTCCTCAACACTCTCTTTCTTTCTTTGCCACTTTTATATATCTCTTTATAGCGTTAAAGCACGTATCACCTCACGCTGAACGAACAAGCGCGTGTCCCAGTGCATGCTGACCATTTGAAAACCTTTTATATTTTTTTCGTCAACGTTGCGCGTAGAAGACATACTAGACAAGCTAGCACGCTCTACACCATCCAATGTTATTCTCTTGCTGCGATAGAACGCAGAGAGATTTTCATATAACAGACGATTAGTCTTTTCGTTGAATCGATACTCTGTTAGTACAAGCACACACGTAAATAACTTTTGTTAAGTACGTGCACACAGGTGACCAGCTTCCCGACTAAGGGGAAGCTCGCCACGATATCTGGTCACTACGTCCAGGACATCGACCCGCGGCGCTGCAGTGTAGCGAAGAAACCAGTACGAGAACGGCGAAACAGTCGAGAAATAGCGAAAAATTCACTAAGACTCGAAGAGCGGTGACTGAATTCTCAACCGAGGCCGTAGAATAGCCACGCGCTCAACGCTGCTCCGACCGAAACGTCCGGTTCGACGTCTCTCTTATAGATAAGAAGGCGCCGTCCGGGCTAGCGGCCGCGCGCTTATGGTGCATAACCTCCGTAGCAACGTACCCTTCGGAATGGACGCTGGAACTTATTCGCGCGAATGCTCGATCATTACTATACAAAGGCGATATCCAACCATCGAAATATTTTAACAGACGCGTTATTAACATAATATAAATGGACTTTTACCAAAAAATTAATTTTTTTTATCGAAAAATTGCATCAGTTTAACATAATGTTTTATCCACTTGGGACAAAAATAAAGTTAACAGTCGATTAGAATACGTTAAAATAAGTAGAAATATGCGAAAAGATATATACCTTGTAACATTAATTATCGAAAAAATTACAAAAATATCCCAGTCGTATCAGACCGCCGAAGCCTAATTTTTTAAAAAATTCGACAAAAGTGCTTAATCCCGATGCATTTAATAGAGATGAAACGATTTCTGTAAAAAAATTCATACCTTATAACGCTTTTTAACGAAATAATGCGAAATAATCTTTTCCGTCGCATCGAACCGGCCGAAATTTTTCTAAGTTCCAACGTCCCGGCGCATCGGTCCAAACTTAAAAAACATTAAAATAATAAAATAAACGCTTAATTCCCATGCATTTCGTCGAGATACGTAGATTTATGCAAAAATATTAGTTTCGTCAACCATTCGCGGAGAGACACGATCGCGAGAAGGCACGTCAACGGGAGTCGTAAATTCCCGTTACGATTAAATAATCGACGCCACGAAATGATCGATCCGCTGATTTCTGTTAGGATAATAGGGGTGGTTCAACCGAATTTACACTGAATTAACAGGTATAAATTAATGTTTATTCCAACAACTTTATATAGAAAAATATTTACACTGATGCGTATGTATAAGTTATGTAAATGACTGATTTAAGGTATGAAACACGGTAAGGACATGTTGACTATTCTAACGGTGAAGAATAAGTAAGTTAAAGTGGCGATGTTGTGTCGGAGGAACGCCTAGTGATGGGTGTGTCTAAAGACGGAAAAGTGAGGGCAGTAGACTTGTTTCTGATTGGATACAAGAAGGTTGATGGACTAGGAAGTGTCTTAGCCGCCCTCGATAGATAGTTCTTAGTGTAACGTGAGCTTAACGAACTTTCAATATCCTCTTGCCATAAACAATAGCCTTTAGACACCGATTATAGTTTAGAGATCTTTGTTCGGACTGACGGACCTTCTAGTATGTCCTAAGATTTATGGTAGGTTCTTAAGACTATTGAGGGACGAGATAATGACGTGCGGACATCTGGTTGCCATCTTGCCCGCGGTGAGTGGCCTGGTCTAGGTAAAGTGTCGCTCGACGTAACAATATTCGTACCTTGTAACGCTTTTTAAGGAAAAAACTCGAAGAAACCTTTCGATTTCGTAATTTTTCCGTACCGATTAAAAATTTTTTAAACGTTCCAGGGACGAAATAAACGCTTAATTCCGATGCATTTCGTCGAGATGCATCGATTTATGCAAAATTATTCCTACCTTATAACGCTTTTTAACGAAGTAATGCGAAATAATCTTTTCGGACTGATCGAACCGACAGAAATTTTTCTAAGTTCCAACGAACGGTCGCATCCGTCCAAACTTAAAAAACATTAAAAGAATAAAATAAACCCTTAATCCCTATTTATTTCGTCGAGATACATCGATTTATGCAAAAATATTCATACGTTATAACACCTTTTAAGGAGTTACTTCGAAAAAAATTTACCACCTCGAAATTTTTCTAAGTTCCAGCGTAGAAATGGAAACTTTTTTAAACGTTCCAGGGATGAAATAAACCCTTAATCGCTATGTATTTCGTCGAGATACGTCGATTTATGCAAAAATATTCCTACCTTATAACACTTTCTAACGAAACAATGCGAAATAATCTTTTCGGACTGATCGAACCGGCAGAAATTTTTCTAAGTTCCAACGAACGGTCGCATCGGTCCAAACTTAAAAAACATTAAAACAATAGAATAAAACATTAGTCCCTATGTATTTCGTCGAGATACGTCGATTTATGCAAAAATATTCCTACCTTATAACACTTTTTATCGAAATAATGCGAAATAATTTTTCGGTCGGATCGAACCGGCAGAAATTTTTCTAAGTTCCAACGAACGGTCGCATCGGTCCAAACTTAAAAAACATTAAAACAATAAAATAAAGCCTTAATCGCTATGTATTTCGTCGAGATACGTCGATTTATGCAAAAATATTCCTACCTTATAACGCTTTTTAACGAAATAATGCGAAATAATCTTTTCGGACGGATCGAACCGGCAGTAATTTTTCTAAGTTCCAACGAACGGTCGCATCCGTCCAAACTTAAAAAACATTAAAAGAATAAAATAAACCCTTAATCCCTATGTATTTCGTCGAGATACATCGATTTATGCAAAAATATTCATACGTTATAAATCTTTTTAAGGAGTTACTTCGAAAAAAATTTTCCACCTCGAAATTTTTCTAAGTTCCAGCGTAGAAATCGAAACTTTTTTAAACGTTCCAGGGATGAAATAAACCCTTAATCGCTATGTATTTCGTCGAGATACGTCGATTTATGCAAAAATATTCCTACCTTATAACGCTTTTTAACGAAATAATGCGAAATAATCTTTTCGGACGGATCGAACCGGCAGTAATTTTTCTAAGTTCCAACGAACGGTCGCATCGGTCCAAACTTAAAAAACATTAAAACTATAAAATAAAGCCTTAATCGCCATGTATTTCGTAGAGATACGTCGATTTATGCAAAAATATTCCTACCTTATAACACTTTTTAACGAAGTAATGCGAAATAATCTTTTCGGACTGATCGAACCGACAGAAATTTTTCTAAGTTCCAACGAACGGTCGCATCCGTCCAAACTAAAAAAACATTAAAAGAATAAAATAAACCCTTAATCCCTATTTATTTCGTCGAGATACATCGATTTATGCAAAAATATTCATACGTTATAACACCTTTTAAGGAGTTACTTCGAAAAAAATTTACCACCTCGAAATTTTTCTAAGTTCCAGCGTAGAAATCGAAACTTTTTTAAACGTTCCAGGGATGAAATAAACCCTTAATCGCTATGTATTTCGTCGAGATACGTCGATTTATGCAAAAATATTCCTACCTTATAACACTTTCTAACGAAACAATGCGAAATAATCTTTTCGGACTGATCGAACCGGCAGAAATTTTTCTAAGTTCCAACGAACGGTCGCATCGGTCCAAACTTAAAAAACATTAAAACAATAGAATAAAACATTAGTCCCTATGTATTTCGTCGAGATACGTCGATTTCTGCAAAAATATTCCTACCTTATAACACTTTTTATCGAAATAATGCGAAATAATCTTTCCGGACTGATCGAACCGGCAGAAATTTTTCTAAGTTCCAACGAACGGTCGCATCGGTCCAAACTTAAAAAACATTAAAACAATAGAATAAACCCTTAATCGCTATGTATTTCGTTGAGATACGTCGAATTCTGTAAACATATTCATACATTATATCACTTTCTAACGAAACAATGCGAAATAATCTTTTCGGACTGATCGAACCGGCAGAAATTTTTCTAAGTTCCAACGAACGGTCGCATCGGTCCAAAGTTAAAAAACAATAACAGAATAAAATAAACCCTTAATCGCTATGTATTTCCTCGAGATACGTCGATTTATGCAAAAATATTCCTACCTTATAACGCTTTTTAACGAAATAATGCGAAATAATCTTTCCGGACTGATCGAACCGGCAGAAATTTTTCTAAGTTCCAACGAACGGTCGCATCGGTCCAAACTTAAAAAACATTAAAACAATAGAATAAACCCTTAATCGCTATGTATTTCGTCGAGATACGTCGAATTCTGTAAAAATATTCATACATTATAACACTTTTTAAGGAGTTACTTCGAAAAAAATTTTCCACCTCGAAATTTTTCTAAGTTCCAGCGTAGAAATCGAAACTTTTTTAAACGTTCGAGGGATGAAATAAACGCTTAATCCCGATGTATTTCGTCGAGATACGTCCATTTGTGCAAAAATATTCCTACCTTATAACGCTTTTTAACGAAGTAATGCGACATAATCTTTTCGGACTGATCGAACCGGTCGAAATTTTTCTAAGTTCCAACGAACGGTCGCATCGGACCAAACTTAAAAAACATTAAAACAATAGAATAAACCCTTAATCGCTATGTATTTCGTTGAGATACGTCGAATTCTGTAAAAATATTCATACATTATATCACTTTCTAACGCAACAATGCGAAATAATCTTTTCGGACTGATCGAAACGGTCGAAATTTTTTTAAGTTCCAACGAACGGTCGCATCGGTCCAAAGTTAAAAAACATTAAAACAATAGAATAAACCCTTAATCGCTATGTATTTCGTCGAGATACGTCGATTTATGCAAAAATATTCCTACCTTATAACACTTTTTATCGAAATAATGCGAATTAATCTTTTCGGACGGATCGACCCGACAGTAATTTTTCTAAGTTCCAACGAACGGTCGCATCGGTCGAAAGTTAAAAAACATTAAAACAATAGAATAAACCCTTAATCGCTATGTATTTCGTCGAGATACGTCGAATTCTGTAAAAATATTCATACCTTATAACACTTTTTAACGAAATAATGCGAAATAATCTTTTCGGTCGGATCGAACCGGTCGAAATTTTTTTAAGTTCCAACGAACGGTCGCATCCGTCCAAACTTAAAAAACATTAAAAGAATAAAATAAACCCTTAATCCCTATGTATTTCGTCGAGATACATCGATTTATGCAAAAATATTCATACGTTATAAATCTTTTTAAGGAGTTACTTCGAAAAAAATTTTCCACCTCGAAATTTTTCTAAATTCCAGCGTAGAAATCGAAACTTTTTTAAACGTTCCAGGGTGGAAATAAACCCTTAATCGCTACGTATTTCGTCGAGATACATCGATTTATGCAAAAATATTCATACGTTATAACACTTTTTAAGGAGTTACTTCGAAAAAAATTTTCCACCTCGAAATTTTTCTAAGTTCCAGCGTAGAAATCGAAACTTTTTTAAACGTTCCAGGGATGAAATAAACCCTTAATCGCTATGTATTTCGTCGAGATACGTCGATTTATGCAAAAATATTCCTACCTTATAACACTTTCTAACGAAACAATGCGAAATAATCTTTTCGGACTGATCGAACCGGCAGAAATTTTTCTAAGTTCCAACGAACGGTCGCATCGGTCCAAACTTAAAAAACATTAAAACAATAGAATAAACCCTTAATCGCTATGTATTTCGTCGAGATACGTCGAATTCTGTAAAAAGATTCATACCTTATAACACTTTTTAACGAAATAATGCGAAATAATCTTTTCGGTCGGATCGAACCGGCAGAAATTTTTCTAAGTTCCAACGAACGGTCGCATCGGTCCAAAGTTAAAAGCAATAACAGGATAAAATAAACCCTTAATCGCTATGTATTTCGTCGAGATACGTCGAATTCTGTAAAAATATTCATACATTATAACACTTTTTAACGAAATAATGCGAAATAATCTTTTCGGTCGGATCGAACCGGTCGAAATTTTTTTAAGTTCCAACGAACGGTCGCATCCGTCCAAACTTAAAAAACATTAAAAGAATAAAATAAACCCTTAATCCCTATGTATTTCGTCGAGATACATCGATTTATGCAAAAATATTCATACGTTATAAATCTTTTTAAGGAGTTACTTCGAAAAAAATTTTCCACCTCGAAATTTTTCTAAATTCCAGCGTAGAAATCGAAACTTTTTTAAACGTTCCAGGGTTGAAATAAACCCTTAATCGCTATGTATTTCGTCGAGATACTTCGATTTATGCAAAAATATTCCTACCTTATAACACTTTTTATCGAAATAATGCGAAATAATCTTTTCGGTCGGATCGAACCGGCAGAAATTTTTCAAAGTTCGCACGAACGGTCGCATCCGTCCAAACTTAAAAAACATTAAAAGAATAAAATAAACCCTTAATCCCTATGTATTTCGTCGAGATACGTCGATTTATGCAAAAATATTCATACGTTATAACACTTTTTAAGGAGTTACTTCGAAAAAAATTTTCCACCTCGAAATTTTTCTAAGTTCCAGCGTAGAAATCGAAACTTTTTTAAACGTTCCAGGGATGAAATAAACCCTTAATCGCTATGTATTTCGTCGAGATACGTCGATTTATGCAAAAATATTCCTACCTTATAACACTTTCTAACGAAACAATGCGAAATAATCTTTTCGGACTGATCGAACCGGCAGAAATTTTTCTAAGTTCCAACGAACGGTCGCATCGGTCCAAACTTAAAAAACATTAAAACAATAGAATAAACCCTTAATCGCTATGTATTTCGTCGAGATACGTCGAATTCTGTAAAAAGATTCATACCTTATAACACTTTTTAACGAAATAATGCGAAATAATCTTTTCGGTCGGATCGAACCGGCAGAAATTTTTCTAAGTTCCAACGAACGGTCGCATCGGTCCAAAGTTAAAAGCAATAACAGGATAAAATAAACCCTTAATCGCTATGTATTTCGTCGAGATACGTCGAATTCTGTAAAAATATTCATACATTATAACACTTTTTAACGAAATAATGCGAAATAATCTTTTCGGTCGGATCGAACCGGTCGAAATTTTTTTAAGTTCCAACGAACGGTCGCATCCGTCCAAACTTAAAAAACATTAAAAGAATAAAATAAACCCTTAATCCCTATGTATTTCGTCGAGATACATCGATTTATGCAAAAATATTCATACGTTATAAATCTTTTTAAGGAGTTACTTCGAAAAAAATTTTCCACCTCGAAATTTTTCTAAATTCCAGCGTAGAAATCGAAACTTTTTTAAACGTTCCAGGGTTGAAATAAACCCTTAATCGCTATGTATTTCGTCGAGATACTTCGATTTATGCAAAAATATTCCTACCTTATAACACTTTTTATCGAAATAATGCGAAATAATCTTTTCGGTCGGATCGAACCGGCAGAAATTTTTCAAAGTTCGCACGAACGGTCGCATCCGTCCAACTTAAAAAACATTAAAAGAATAAAATAAACCCTTAATCCCTATGTATTTCGTCGAGATACGTCGATTTATGCAAAAATATTCATACGTTATAACACTTTTTAAGGAGTTACTTCGAAAAAATTTTTCCACCTCGAAATTGTTCTAAGTTCCAGCGTAGAAATCGAAACTTTTTTAAACGTTCCAGGGTTGAAATAAACCCTTAATCGCTATGTATTTCGTCGAGATACATCGATATATGCAAAAGTATTCATACGTTATAACACTTTTTAAGGAGTTACTTCGAAAAAAATTTTCCACCTCGAAATTTTTCTAAGTTCCAGCGTAGAAATCGAAACTTTTTTAAACGTTCCAGGGTTGAAATAAACCCTTATTCGCTATGTATTTCGTCGAGATACGTCGATTTATGCAAAAATATTCCTACCTTATAACACTTTCTAACGAAACAATGCGAAATAATCTTTTCGGACTGATCGAACCGGCAGAAATTTTTCTAAGTTCCAACGAACGGTCGCATCGGTCCAAACTTAAAAAAACATTAAAAACAATAGAATAAAACATTAGTCCCTATGTATTTCGTCGAGATACGTCGATTTATGCAAAAATATTCCTACCTTATAACACTTTTTATCGAAATAATGCGAAATAATTTTTCGGTCGGATCGAACCGGCAGAAATTTTTCTAAGTTCCAACGAACGGTCGCATCGGTCCAAACTTAAAAAACATTAAAACAATAATATAAAGCCTTAATCGCTATGTATTTCGTCGAGATACGTCGATTTATGCAAAAATATTCCTACCTTATAACACTTTTTATCGAAATAATGCGAAATAATCTTTTCGGACGGATCGAACCGGCAGTAATTTTTCTAAGTTCCAACGAACGGTCGCATCCGTCCAAACTTAAAAACATTAAAAGAATAAAATAAACCCTTAATCCCTATGTATTTCGTCGAGATACATCGATTTATGCAAAAATATTCATACGTTATAAATCTTTTTAAGGAGTTACTTCGAAAAAAATTTTCCACCTCGAAATTTTTCTAAGTTCCAGCGTAGAAATCGAAACTTTTTTAAACGTTCCAGGGATGAAATAAACCCTTAATCGCTATGTATTTCATCGAGATACGTCGATTTCTGCAAAAATATTCCTACCTTATAACGCTTTTTAACGAAATAATGCGAAATAATCTTTTCGGACGGATCGAACCGGCCGAAATTTTTCCAAGTTCCAACGTCCCGGCGCATCGGTCCAAACTTAAAAAACATTAAAATAATAAAATAAACGCTTAATTCCCATGCATTTCGTCGAGATACGTAGATTTATGCAAAAATATTAGTTTCGTCAACCATTCGCGGAGAGACACGATCGCGAGAAGGCACGTCAACGGGAGTCGTAAATTCCCGTTACGATTAAATAATCGACGCCACGAAATGATCGATCCGCTGATTTCTGTTAGGATAATAGGGGTGGTTCAACCGAATTTACACTGAATTAACAGGTATAAATTAATGTTTATTCCAACAACTTTATATAGAAAAATATTTACACTGATGCGTATGTATAAGTTATGTAAATGACTGATTTAAGGTATGAAACACGGTAAGGACATGTTGACTATTCTAACGGTGAAGAATAAGTAAGTTAAAGTGGCGATGTTGTGTCGGAGGAACGCCTAGTGATGGGTGTGTCTAAAGACGGAAAAGTGAGGGCAGTAGACTTGTTTCTGATTGGATACAAGAAGGTTGATGGACTAGGAAGTGTCTTAGCCGCCCTCGATAGATAGTTCTTAGTGTAACGTGAGCTTAACGAACTTTCAATATCTTCTTGCCATAAACAATAGCCTTTAGACACCGATTATAGTTTAGAGATCTTTGTTCGGACTGACGGACCTTCTAGTATGTCCTAAGATTTATGGTAGGTTCTTAAGACTATTGAGGGACGAGATAATGACGTGCGGACATCTGGTTGCCATCCTGCCCGCGGTGAGTGGCCTGGTCTAGGTAAAGTGTCGCTCGACGTAACAATATTCGTACCTTGTAACGCTTTTTAAGAAAAAACTCGAAGAAACCTTTCGATTTCGTAATTTTTCCGTACCGATTAAAAATTTTTTAAACGTTCCAGGGACGAAATAAACGCTTAATTCCGATGCATTTCGTCGAGATGCATCGATTTATGCAAAATTATTCCTACCTTATAACGCTTTTTAACGAAGTAATGCGAAATAATCTTTTCGGACTGATCGAACCGACAGAAATTTTTCTAAGTTCCAACGAACGGTCGCATCCGTCCAAACTAAAAAAACATTAAAAGAATAAAATAAACCCTTAATCCCTATTTATTTCGTCGAGATACATCGATTTATGCAAAAATATTCATACGTTATAACACCTTTTAAGGAGTTACTTCGAAAAAAATTTACCACCTCGAAATTTTTCTAAGTTCCAGCGTAGAAATCGAAACTTTTTTAACGTTCCAGGGATTAAATAAACCCTTAATCGCTATGTATTTCGTCGAGATACGTCGATTTATGCAAAAATATTCCTACCTTATAACACTTTCTAACGAAACAATGCGAAATAATCTTTTCGGACTGATCGAACCGGCAGAAATTTTTCTAAGTTCCAACGAACGGTCGCATCGGTCCAAACTTAAAAAACATTAAAACAATAGAATAAAACATTAGTCCCTATGTATTTCGTCGAGATACGTCGATTTCTGCAAAAATATTCCTACCTTATAACACTTTTTATCGAAATAATGAATCTGATAGAGTGTGTGACTGATCGAACCGGCAGAAATTTTTCTAAGTTCCAACGAACGGTCGCATCGGTCCAAATCTGATAGAGTGTGTAACAATAGAATAAACCCTTAATCGCTATGTATTTCGTTGAGATACGTCGAATTCTGTAAACATATTCATACATTATATCACTTTCTAACGAAACAATGCGAAATAATCTTTTCGGACTGATCGAACCGGCAGAAATTTTTCTAAGTTCCAACGAACGGTCGCATCGGTCCAAAGTTAAAAAACAATAACAGAATAAAATAAACCCTTAATCGCTATGTATTTCCTCGAGATACGTCGATTTATGCAAAAATATTCCTACCTTATAACGCTTTTTAACGAAATAATGCGAAATAATCTTTCCGGACTGATCGAACCGGCAGAAATTCTTCTAAGTTCCAACGAACGGTCGCATCGGTCCAAACTTAAAAAACATTAAAACAATAGAATAAACCCTTAATCGCTATGTATTTCGTCGAGATACGTCGAATTCTGTAAAAATATTCATACATTATAACACTTTTTAAGGAGTTACTTCGAAAAAAATTTTCCACCTCGAAATTTTTCTAAGTTCCAGCGTAGAAATCGAAACTTTTTTAAACGTTCGAGGGATGAAATAAACGCTTAATCCCGATGTATTTCGTCGAGATACGTCCATTTGTGCAAAAATATTCCTACCTTATAACGCTTTTTAACGAAGTAATGCGACATAATCTTTTCGGACTGATCGAACCGGTCGAAATTTTTCTAAGTTCCAACGAACGGTCGCATCGGACCAAACTTAAAAAACATTAAAACAATAGAATAAACCCTTAATCGCTATGTATTTCGTTGAGATACGTCGAATTCTGTAAAATATTCATACATTATATCACTTTCTAACGCAACAATGCGAAATAATCTTTTCGGACTGATCGAAACGGTCGAAATTTTTTTAAGTTCCAACGAACGGTCGCATCGGTCCAAAGTTAAAAAACATTAAAACAATAGAATAAACCCTTAATCGCTATGTATTTCGTCGAGATACGTCGATTTATGCAAAAATATTCCTACCTTATAACACTTTTTATCGAAATAATGCGAATTAATCTTTTCGGACGGATCGACCCGACAGTAATTTTTCTAAGTTCCAACGAACGGTCGCATCGGTCGAAAGTTAAAAAACATTAAAACAATAGAATAAAGCCTTAATCGCCATGTATTTCGTTGAGATACGTCGAATTCTGTAAAAATATTCATACATTATAACACTTTTTAACGAAATAATGCGAAATAATCTTTTCGGTCGGATCGAACCGGTCGAAATTTTTTTAAGTTCCAACGAACGGTCGCATCCGTCCAAACTTAAAAAACATTAAAAGAATAAAATAAACCCTTAATCCCTATGTATTTCGTCGAGATACATCGATTTATGCAAAAATATTCATACGTTATAAATCTTTTTAAGGAGTTACTTCGAAAAAAATTTTCCACCTCGAAATTTTTCTAAATTCCAGCGTAGAAATCGAAACTTTTTTAAACGTTCCAGGGTGGAAATAAACCCTTAATCGCTACGTATTTCGTCGAGATACATCGATTTATGCAAAAATATTCATACGTTATAACACTTTTTAAGGAGTTACTTCGAAAAAAATTTTCCACCTCGAAATTTTTCTAAGTTCCAGCGTAGAAATCGAAACTTTTTTAAACGTTCCAGGGATGAAATAAACCCTTAATCGCTATGTATTTCGTCGAGATACGTCGATTTATGCAAAAATATTCCTACCTTATAACACTTTCTAACGAAACAATGCGAAATAATCTTTTCGGACTGATCGAACCGGCAGAAATTTTTCTAAGTTCCAACGAACGGTCGCATCGGTCCAAACTTAAAAAACATTAAAACAATAGAATAAAACATTAGTCCCTATGTATTTCGTCGAGATACGTCGATTTATGCAAAAATATTCCTACCTTATAACACTTTTTATCGAAATAATGCGAAATAATTTTTCGGTCGGATCGAACCGGCAGAAATTTTTCTAAGTTCCAACGAACGGTCGCATCGGTCCAAACTTAAAAAACATTAGAACAATAATATAAAGCCTTAATCGCTATGTATTTCGTCGAGATACGTCGATTTATGCAAAAATATTCCTACCTTATAACACTTTTTATCGAAATAATGCGAAATAATCTTTTCGGACGGATCGAACCGGCAGTAATTTTTCTAAGTTCCAACGAACGGTCGCATCCGTCCAAACTTAAAAAACATTAAAAGAATAAAATAAACCCATAATCCCTATGTATTTCGTCGAGATACATCGATTTATGCAAAAATATTCATACGTTATAAATCTTTTTAAGGAGTTACTTCGAAAAAAATTTTCCACCTCGAAATTTTTCTAAGTTCCAGCGTAGAAATCGAAACTTTTTTAAACGTTCCAGGGATGAAATAAACCCTTAATCGCTATGTATTTCGTCGAGATACGTCGATTTATGCAAAAATATTCCTACCTTATAACACTTTTTATCGAAATAATGCGAAATAATTTTTCGGTCGGATCGAACCGGCAGAAATTTTTCTAAGTTCCAACGAACGGTCGCATCGGTCCAAACTTAAAAAACATTAGAACAATAATATAAAGCCTTAATCGCTATGTATTTCGTCGAGATACGTCGATTTATGCAAAAATATTCCTACCTTATAACACTTTTTATCGAAATAATGCGAAATAATCTTTTCGGACGGATCGAACCGGCAGTAATTTTTCTAAGTTCCAACGAACGGTCGCATCCGTCCAAACTTAAAAAACATTAAAAGAATAAAATAAACCCTTAATCCCTATGTATTTCGTCGAGATACATCGATATATGCAAAAATATTCATACGTTATAACACTATTTAAGGAGTTACTTCGAAAAAAATTTTCCACCTCGAAATTTTTCTAAGTTCCAGCGTAGAAATCGAAACTTTTTTAAACGTTCGAGGGATGAAATAAACGCTTAATCCCGATGTATTTCGTCGAGATACGTCCATTTGTGCAAAAATATTCCTACCTTATAACGGTTTTTAACGAAGTAATGCGAAATAATCTTTTCGGACTGATCGAACCGACAGAAATTTTTCCAAGTTCCAACGAACGGTCGCATCGGTCCAAACTTAAAAAACATTAAAAGAATAAAATAAACCCTTAATCCCTATGTATTTCGTCGAGACACATCGATTTATGCAAAAATATTCATACGTTATAACACTATTTAAGGAGTTACTTCGAAAAAAATTTTCCACCTCGAAATTTTTCTAAGTTCCAGCGTAGAAATCGAAACTTTTTTAAACGTTCGAGGGATGAAATAAACGCTTAATCCCGATGTATTTCGTCGAGATACGTCCATTTGTGCAAAAATATTCCTACCTTATAACACTTTCTAACGAAACAATGCGAAATAATCTTTTCGGACTGATCGAACCGGTCGAAATTTTTCAAAGTTCCAACGAACGGTCGCATCGGACCAAACTTAAAAAACATTAAAACGATAGAATAAACCCTTAATCGCTATGTATTTCGTTGAGATACGTCGAATCCTGTAAAAATATTCATACATTATATCACTTTCTAACGAAACAATGCGAAATAATCTTTTCGGACTGATCGAACCGGCAGAAATTTTTCTAAGTTCCAACGAACGGTCGCATCGGTCCAAAGTTAAAAAACATTAAAACAATAGAATAAACCCTTAATCGCTATGTATTTCGTCGAGATACGTCGATTTATGCAAAAATATTCCTACCTTATAACACTTTTTATCGAAATAATGCGAATTAATCTTTTCGGACGGATCGACCCGACAGTAATTTTTCTAAGTTCCAACGAACGGTCGCATCGGTCGAAAGTTAAAAAACATTAAAACAATAGAATAAACCCTTAATCGCTATGTATTTCGTCGAGATACGTCGAATTCTGTAAAAATATTCATACCTTATAACACTTTTTAACGAAATAATGCGAAATAATCTTTTCGGTCGGATCGAACCGGTCGAAATTTTTTTAAGTTCCAACGAACGGTCGCATCCGTCCAAACTTAAAAAACATTAAAAGAATAAAATAAACCCTTAATCCCTATGTATTTCGTCGAGATACATCGATTTATGCAAAAATATTCATACGTTATAAATCTTTTTAAGGAGTTACTTCGAAAAAAATTTTCCACCTCGAAATTTTTCTAAATTCCAGCGTAGAAATCGAAACTTTTTTAAACGTTCCAGGGTGGAAATAAACCCTTAATCGCTACGTATTTCGTCGAGATACATCGATTTATGCAAAAATATTCATACGTTATAACACTTTTTAAGGAGTTACTTCGAAAAAAATTTTCCACCTCGAAATTTTTCTAAGTTCCAGCGTAGAAATCGAAACTTTTTTAACGTTCCAGGGATGAAATAAACCCTTAATCGCTATGTATTTCGTCGAGATACGTCGATTTATGCAAAAATATTCCTACCTTATAACACTTTCTAACGAAACAATGCGAAATAATCTTTTCGGACTGATCGAACCGGCAGAAATTTTTCTAAGTTCCAACGAACGGTCGCATCGGTCCAAACTTAAAAAACATTAAAACAATAGAATAAACCCTTAATCGCTATGTATTTCGTCGAGATACGTCGAATTCTGTAAAAAGATTCATACCTTATAACACTTTTTAACGAAATAATGCGAAATAATCTTTTCGGTCGGATCGAACCGGCAGAAATTTTTCTAAGTTCCAACGAACGGTCGCATCGGTCCAAAGTTAAAAGCAATAACAGGATAAAATAAACCCTTAATCGCTATGTATTTCGTCGAGATACGTCGAATTCTGTAAAAATATTCATACATTATAACACTTTTTAACGAAATAATGCGAAATAATCTTTTCGGTCGGATCGAACCGGTCGAAATTTTTTTAAGTTCCAACGAACGGTCGCATCCGTCCAAACTTAAAAAACATTAAAAGAATAAAATAAACCCTTAATCCCTATGTATTTCGTCGAGATACATCGATTTATGCAAAAATATTCATACGTTATAAATCTTTTTAAGGAGTTACTTCGAAAAAAATTTTCCACCTCGAAATTTTTCTAAATTCCAGCGTAGAAATCGAAACTTTTTTAAACGTTCCAGGGTTGAAATAAACCCTTAATCGCTATGTATTTCGTCGAGATACTTCGATTTATGCAAAAAATATTCCTACCTTATAACACTTTTTATCGAAATAATGCGAAATAATCTTTTCGGTCGGATCGAACCGGCAGAAATTTTTCAAAGTTCGCACGAACGGTCGCATCCGTCCAAACTTAAAAAACATTAAAAGAATAAAATAAACCCTTAATCCCTATGTATTTCGTCGAGATACAATCTGATAGAGTGTGT
>CAKXZU010001260.1:0-25813 GCA_936014575.1 Bombus lapidarius | reverse complement strand
ACACACTCTATCAGATTCTCCTCGTCAGATTCACTTGAACTTTTACGAATTTTTTGTCGTTTACTATGGTTATAAGTATCTCCTTCACATTTCTTCCTTTTTGTCATAGTTTCCAATTCCCCTTGCATGGTATGATGATGCATCAGTCGCATGAAAATACACTCACGTTCAAGAATATTGTAATATTCAGTAACAACGATAGAATTAACCAGCTCACAAGTATAAAAAAGTCACTTTATACACTGTGACGAAATAATATCCAAGAAACGTGTTAAAACATGCATAGAAAGTACATGAATCAGACTGAAAAACCACTCCGCACTTTCTTCACTAACTACGACACAACCGTCGCCAACTAGTCGAAGAGTAAGACTGACCGAAGCATCCCAGAGGCGACGCTAACTTACGACGCTTCAAACTTTTGACGAAATTTTAATGTTTTAATGAAAAACTTCTCGTTATTATAACATACAATTGACAGACATGCTCCATTTACAATGGAATAAAACGTAAATATGGTAGTTAAGAATTATTCACAGTTTCCAATTGAATTCATAAATGCTATAATTTTTTCCAACGAAATAAGCCATTTATTTATCGTCCGGGTTTGTACTAGGACATTTATATGTCGGGTTATCGTTATGATTAGGGTCGGGGTTAGGGGCCCGAAACGAATCTTCGTTGTGATTAGACATTGTTGTTATGAAATGGAGAAGATATCGGCTAGTGCAAATATGACTATTACAGATATCGACAACTAACCGTGATAATTAGATGCTCGAGAAGCAAATGACAATGATCATAGGTTCCATAACGAATCCACGGTCAACGGGATAACAAAATGCGCTTTCTTCCAAAGTCCAAGTTGTACCCAACTTCCTCGTCTACGGTACAAGAATTACTGAACTAACTCTTTGTTAAAACATAGAATATCCACAGGGCGTAAAGACGCGATGCAACTAGCTAATGCGACCTCACGAGAGAATGGCTTTCCGTCACGATGATGCTGCAGAGGAAAGCTATGATAGGGTGTATCTAAGGAAACGAGATCATCGGATTCGTGGAGAGATTCCTTCGTTCGAAAAGTGAGGGAAATTGACGTTGCTGTTAATTGGTCAATTTCCATGTTGGTGGTTAGAGAAGTATGCTAGCCGCCCTTGAGGGAAAGTTGCTAGCGGGAAGCGTCTTTCGTGAGAAAAATAGATTTCCCCTATCTTCCCGTAGTCCAGACGAAGTCTCCTTGTCTGTTTGGAGGATTTTAGTAAATTAAATCTCAAGATTCATAACGGGTCCTCAGGCTAGCTGAACATGTACTGTGGAGATGCATCGGCATCTGGTGATCATCTTACCCGGAGAATTCGGTCTGCGTGTGGCGAGCCACGGGACAGAAACCGTTCGAATGTTTACTGTCCAATGACGCTACAACTATTTCTTTTTAATGAGAGCTATACTATTACTCCATACCTTTAGACAAAACGTTCATCCCTCGACCACGGCTACGTTTGGCGACTGGTTGTCGCCTCGAGCACCTGCTCAATATCACAAATCTCGGACAAATACAATCGTATTGAATGACGACAACTGCTTAATTACGGCTATGGTAGAATCTAGATTACAGTGTTAGGGGATTTTCTCGAAGTTCCAAAGAAAGGGCTCCGGTGTCCCTTCATCTCCGACATATATATGAAAATACATGCACACGTGCCCGATTCTGACTGACCGGTGCTCTTACCCGGAACCGGAACTCGCAGTCAACCGTTTCGAGCAGCACATATATAAGCCTCAATTCTCAACTAGACCGTCAGTCGTGCTCGCGCAACAGTAGAAGCAACATGGAGTTTTTTAGATCTCTATTACGCGTCGTTGGTCTGTTCGTGCCAAGCAAGGTAGATATCATTTCCGAACTACCACTGGAGGTTTCGCAATTGATACTTCGAAAATTGGATCCCCCGTCCCTGCAGAGCGCCGCGCTTGTCTCGCACAAATGGTTGAACGTATGTAGATCAGACAAGTGTCTACGGCGGACAGCAAGACGTCACATGCGACGTACGAGAAAGCGGGTCAGGATGGAGTTTCTCGGACCAGCAGCCGCTAAAGCTACCGACCAAGAATCAAGAAGTAGGGTACATGGTGTGAGGAACCTAAAACACGAAGTAGGCTTGTCCGCTGCTCGTACGGCTATCGTCGTTGGAAGGTTACGTGGTCCTCCGAAAATGTCGATGCGAAATCGTCCCATCGACGTTGGACCGCTAAAATGTATTAGACTGTAATTGATATTATGTACCTCAATTCGACTGCTTGCTTTCGCAAGAACAAGAAACGGTTTTGTCCGGCGAAAATATTCAGAATTGTAGCGTAAATCTTGAAATAAAATGACTCCATTGAGACTGCAATTTATTTCAGCGACGCCAATTCTCCAGCGAAACAGCGACAATGTCACTTACTTTGACGCTGAGTCGTGCAAAGCGTTACATTCTTTCGGTTAAAGTGGAACCTGTATCGTCGCAGACACGTTATTGCATATTAAATACAAAGTATCACCGCTGCAATTAGAGATTTGTGGCTAATTCGATGCGACAAATACTCCTCATTTGCTTCCAAATACATCGCACATCATACGGTTTAGGCTATGTCAACTCTGGTCACTGACAAATCCAGCGTAATTGCAGTTTTTCATATTTTGGCTTACATATTCATATCAACGTATCTTCGTTCCAATATCAGATATGTCGACAATACGATGCGCGTTATACTCCACATTTGCTGCCAAATACAGAGCACGATATTCGATTTGCGCAGTGTCAACTCTGGTACTCTTCGTGACGTCAGCAAGCAGGAAGGCCGCGTTCATGTCGCTCCGTAGTTTATGTCTGAAATCTCGAGGAAAATCAAAGTATTTGGACAAGAAAGTGTTAGAAAGTGATGTACTTGTGCTCTAGAGTAATAGTGAGTATAAGAACTAGTAGAGTTAGCTTCATTAGAAGCAGAAAAAGCAAAAGAAAGCTGTTGCGGTGGCTAGGGTAGAGAGGACGCCATCCTAGGACGCCATCTTGGGACGCGCGACTAGAGCGCCGCCACACGCGCAACGTGTGAACTGGACAGTGAAGACCATACTAGGGATTGCGCCAAGAATGCCGCCACAAGGGCAATCAGCGAAACTGCCCAGCAGGGCGGAAGCTGCCTTTCCGACGGTGGCAGAGAATAGAAAGCTGTCATACCGACGTGGGAAGACCGTCGCGCGGAACATTTAAAAGTGCAGTGACTTAGTCGCGTGTGTAAGAAATAATACGCCGCTGGACGCAGGTTCATACATTCGAGACGACTCGAGGACGATCGAATATTGATATAACAATGGCGAGTCCAGAAAATATACCGCTCGCGAAAGATTGGAAAGTTCGCGAGGACGGAACCCCCAGTGACCATAGGATACCGGAGACGCGCCTGGATCTCGAAGAAAGGAGTACCCCGCCGCAGCTACAGCAGAGAAGATACAACACAAGGATTGCCGACTGGGTGGTGTTCCAAAGATTTGTCGCGGAGGAGAAAGAGGAACTCCGAGAAACAACTCTCCAGCAGGCTGATGACTTCGAAATAATGGCCGAATGAATGAAAGAAGCCCTAATAAAAGCCTGCGACGCGGTCATTCCAAAGAAGAAATGGCACTATAGGTCAGTGCCATAGTCCAAGCTCACACGAGCAAAGAGCAACTCCTACCGGGCAAGAAGAAGATACCAAGGGGGTAGGGACATCGCAACGAGGGAGAAGGAAAAGCTGAGGTACAGGGACACTAAGAGAGAGTACGTCAAAGCGATTACTAAAGTCAAGATACGAAGCTGGCAAGAATTCGTATCGAAGGAAGGCAATAACGAACCCTGGGGCATTGTCTACCGAACGGTTACGGGTAAACTAAGAAGGGAAGAAACAGTTATAGGCGGAGAAGACGGAAATGCTGCTCGTCAAAGGCAAACTTGACGCAGAAAGACCACCGATCATCAAGATCAACGGCAAGAACATAAGAATGGTACAAGCGATAAATTACCTGAGTGTGTACGTTGAAAGCGGTCTAAAAATTAACAGACATATGTACGAAACAACGCAGAAGTGCCAGAAACTATTCAACAGTCTCGCGAGAGTGACCACGGCGAAGTGGGGACTCGGACACGCGGCCAAACGTAACTTGTACACAGGGCAGTTCGAGCCGATAACCACGTACGCCGCGGCCGGCTGGAGCGGACCTGTTGAATGGAAAAACTAGGAACATGCTTATGCGGTCACAGAGGATGGCACTGCTCCGAGCGACGATGGCCTCTAGAATAACGTCAACAGAGGCACTACAGGTTATCGCGGGTGTCATTCCGATCGACCTCCTAATAGAAGCCAGATCCAGGATATACGAAAAGAAAAGAGGGCGAGACGATGCAAGCAGCGAAAAAGCGATCGTCAAAGAAGCCATCCAGAAGTGGCAGGAACGCTGGCAGACCACGCAGAAGGGAAGAACAACCTTCGCATACTTCGGCAGCGTCAAGGACAGGCTTGAGAACCGCTGGGTAAGACCTGACCACTACATGACACAGCTCATTAGCGGCCATGGAGACTTCAACAGCAAGCTCAAGACGTTCTGTCTGAGCGAAGTGGACACGTGCGACAGCGGCGAAGAAGAAACCCCTCAACATATCCTCGAGGATTGCCCAATCTTCCAACAGGGAGGACCTCCAGATAGAAGATCGGCACAACCGGGTGAGCAGACAAGCTAGCATCTGAGAAGAAGGCTAAGACTGGCTGTAAGGACACCCCAGCAAAGCAGAGGGGAAACATGACCAACAATAACAACGAAGAAGGCGACAACATGAAACCTGGAACCTGCCGCAACAGAGGACTCACGAAAGGCAAACTGACATAAAATAGCACGGGGAAAATAGGCAAGGAGCCAAGGCGAAGAAAAATACAACGAGGCGGAGAGGAAACCTGCGACCGTCAACGCAGGCGGCACCCATGCAAATGAGTGCCAAGACGGTGCAGGGGACAATCGGTTAGATAGCCAACCTGCTGGGACCGAGTTATAAGTTGGCAGCTCCGCCTTCTCGTGGCCCTCGCTGGTAAAGGTGCGGCGCGATCCGTGCAAAAGGGTAGGTTCAACTTGTCCAATGAGCCGCAAGGAGAGGGCGGGGTTCTTCCAAGTCTCGCGCCGACCAACTATGCGCGCAGTCCCCTGGGCGGGGGGCGCTAAAAGGTGCAGAACAATAATGAGCGAAACCAGTATGTGTTCTATGCTCCAGGTATGGCACGGTCTGCCGAAAGGACGAGACCTCGCGCTCACACTACTTGTGTCAACTCTAGTCTAGGTCCAGAACAGCGTTGTTCCAATTTTGGATATTCAAACATGAATATTCACTTGAACGTATCTCCGCTTCTATTGTTGATATGTTGATGATTCGATGCGATTTATACTCCCCATATGTTGCGAAATACGCGGTACGACATCCGGATTGGGCTACGTCAACGCTGGGCACTGCCAAATCCAGCTTATTTGCAGCTTTGCGCATTAGAGCTTCAATATTCAACTGAACGTATCTCCGCTCACATTGGTGATATGTCGATAATTCAATGCGCGTTATACACCACATATGCTGTTAAATACAGATCACGACGTCCGGTTTGCGCTACGTCAACTTTGGTCTAGGTTAAGACCAGCGCATTGCCAGTTTTGCACATTAAAGCTTGAATATTCGTCTGAACGCATCTCCGCTGCTATTGCTGATATGTCGACAGTTCAATGTGCTTTACATTACACATTTGCTGCCAAACACAGAGCACGACATCCGGTTTGCGCAATGTCAACTCTGGTCTGGGTCCAGAGAAGCGTAGTACCAGTTTTGCACATTCCTGCTTCAATATTCAATTGATCATGTGTCCGCTGCTATTGTCCAAATGTCGATAATTCGATGCGCCTCATACACCTCATATGCTGCCCAACACGGAGCACAACATTCGGTTGGCGCTACGTCAAGTCTGGTCTAGGTCAAATCCAGAGTATTTGCAGTTTTGCACATTCTGTCTTAAATGCTCAAACAACGTGTCTCCGCTGCTATTGTCGATATGTCGATAATTCGATGCAATTTAAACTGCCTAAATGGTGCGGAATAAGTGGGATGACTTCCGGTTTGCGCTGCGTCGACTCTGGGCACTGCCAAATCCGGCATATTTGCAGTTTTGCATATTCATGCCTTAATATTCATCTGATCGTATCTACGCTTCTATTGTTGATATGTTGATGATTCGATGCAATTGATACTCCCCATACGCTGCGAAATATGGGGAACGACATCCGGATTGCGCTGCGTCGACTCTGGGCACTGCCAAATCCAGAGTAGTTGCAGCTGTGCATATTCGGGCTTCATTATACAATTGGTCGAGCATCCTCTGCTATTAGAAAAATGTTAACAATACGGTGCGAATTATAGTTCACAATTGCTGCCAAATACAGGGCAAGACATCCTGTTTTGGGCTATATCAAGTCTGGTCCCTGTCAGATCCAGCGTTATTGCAGTTTTCCACATTCTGTATTAATTGCTCAAACAACGTGTCTCCGCTGCTATTGCCGTCATGTCGATAATTCGATGCGCGTTATACACTACATATGCTGCCAAATACAGCGCACGCCATCCTTTTTACGCTACATCAACTCGGGTCGCTGTCAAATCCAGCATAGTTGCAGTTTTGCATATTCATGCACTAATATTCATCAGATAGTATCTACGCTTCTATTGTTGATACGTTGATGATTCGATGCGATTTATACTCCCCATATGCCGCGAAATACGCCTTACGACATCCGGATTGGGCTACGTCAACGCTGGGCACTGCCAAATCCAGCTTATTTGCAGCTTTGCGCATTAGAGCTTCAATATTCAACTGAACGTATCTCCGCTCCCATTGGTGATATGTCGATAATGCAATGCGCGTTATACACCACATTTGCTGCCAAATACAGAGCACGACATCCGGTTTGCGCAATGTCAACTCTGGTCTGGGTCCAGAGAAGCGTGTTTCCAGTTTTGCACATTCCTGCTTCAATATTCAATTGATCGTGTGTCCGCTGCTATTGTCCAAATGTCGATAATTCGATGCGCGTCATACACCTCATATGCTGCCGAACACATAGCACAACATTCGGTTTGCGCTATGTCAAGTCTGGTCTTGCTCAAATCCAGAGTATTTGCAGTTTTGCACATTCTGTCTTAAGTGCTCAAACAACGTGTCTCCGCTGCTATTGTCGATATGTCGATAATTCGATGCAATTTAAACTGCCTAAATGGTGCGGAATAAGTGGGATGACTTCCGGTTTGCGCTGCGCCGACTCTGAGCACTGCCAAATCCGGCGTAGTTGCAGTTTTGCATAATCAGGCTTCAATATTCCATTGAACGTACCTCTGCTGCTATTTGAGATGTGTCGACACTTCTGTGTTCGGTATACTCCACAGATGCTACCAAATTTAGATCACGACTTCTGGTTTGCTGTATGACAACTGTGGTCTAGGTCCAGGCCGGGGTAATTCCAGGTTTGCATATTCAAACATGAATATTCATCTAAACTTATCTCCGCTGTTATTGTTGATATGTTGATAATTCGATGCGACTTACACTTCCCATATGGTGCGAAATACGTGGAATGACATCAGGTTTGAGCTACGTCAGCTGTTGGCCCTGCCAAATCCAGGTTATGTGCAGCTGTGCATATTCGGGCTTCAGTACACAATTGATCGTGTATCCGCTGCTATTAGAGAAAGGTTAACAATTCGGTGCGAATTATAGTTCACAATTGCTGCCAAATACAGGGCAAGGCATCCTGTTTTGGGCTATATCAAGTCTGGTCCCTGTCAGATCCAGCGTTATTGCTGTTTTGCACATTCTGTATTAATTGCTCAAACAACGTGTCTCCGCTGCTATTGTCCATATGTCGATAATTCGATGCGCGTCATACACCACATATGCTGCCAAATACAGCGCACGCCATCCTGTTTACGCTACGTCAACTCTGGTCGCTGTCAAATCCAGCATAGTTGCAGTTTTGCATATTCATGCATTAATATTCATCTGATAGTATCTACGCTTCTATTGTTGATATGTTGATGATTCGGTGCGATTTATACTCCCCATATGCTGCGAAATACGCGGTACGACATCCGTATTGGGCTACGTCAAGTCTGGGCACTGCCAAATCCAGCATAGTTGCAGTTTTGCATATTCATGCATTAATATTCATCTGTTCGTATCTGCGCTTCTATTGTTGATATGTTGATGATTCGGTGCGATTTATACTCCACATATGCTGCCAAATGCAGAGCACGACATCCGGTTTGCTCAATGTCAAGTCTGTTCTAGGTCAAGACCAGCGTATTTCCAGTTTATCATATTCAAGCTTGAATAGTCATCTGAACGTTTCTCAGCTGCTGTTGGTCGTATGTTGGCATTTCGATGCGCGTTATTATTTACATATATTGCCAAATATAAAGCACGACATCCGGTTTGCGCTATGTCAACTCTGGGCACCGGGAAATCCAGCGTATTTGCACTTTTGCACACTCAGGTTTAAATATTCAGTTGAAGATATCTGCGCGGCTCTTGTTGAAATGTCGATAATACGAGGCGCGTTATGCTCCACGTATACTGCGAAATAAAGAGCACGATATCCGGTTTGCGCTATGCCAACTCTGGTCGCTGTCAAATCCAGCGCATTTGCAGTTTTACGCATTCTGTCTTAAATATTCAAATCAACCTATCTCCGCTTCTAATGAAGATATGTCGACAATTACGTGCGTGTTATACTTCACATTTGCTGCCAAATACAGCGCTCATTCTGCTCTTCACGCCATGACAACTCTGATCCCGGTCAATTCCAATGTAATTACTGTTCCGCTTATTCAGGCTAGTCTATTGTGTTGCAGGTATCTCTGCTGCTATTGGTGATATGTCGATAATTCGATGCGCTTTACACTACACATTTGCTGCCAAATACAGAGCACCAAATTCGGTTTGCGCTACGTCGAGTCTGGTCTTGGTCAAATTCCGTGTATTTTCAATTTTGCATATTCAGACTTCAATATTCAATTAAACGTTACTCAGCTGCTATTAATCATATGTCGGCATTTCGATGCGCGTCATACACCACATATGCTGCCAATACACAGCACGACGCCCGGTTTGCGCTTCGTCAACTCTGGTCTCGGACAAGACCATCGTATTTCCAGTTTTGCATATTCAAGCATGAATATTCATCTCAATGTATCTTCGCTGCTATTGTTGACATGTAGATAATTCGATGCGATTGATACTCCCCATATGCTGCGAAAAACGGGGAACGACATCCGGATTGCGTTACGTCAAGTCTGGGCACTGCCAAATCCAGCAATAGTTGCAGTTTTGCATATTCATGCATTAATATTCATCTGATCGTATCTGCGCTTCTATTGTTGATATGTTGATGATTCGATGTGATTGATACTCCCCATATGCTGCGAAATACGCGGTACGACATCCGGATTGCGCTACGTCAAGTCTGGGCACTGCCAAATCCAGAGTAGTTGCAGCTGTGCATATTCGGGCTTCATTATACAATTGGTCGAGCATCCTCTGCTATTAGAAAAATGTTAACAATACGGTGCGAATTATAGTTCACAATTGCTGCCAAATACAGGGCAAGACATCCTGTTTTGGGCTATATCAAGTCTGGTCCCTGTCAGATCCAGCGTTATTGCAGTTTTCCACATTCTGTATTAATTGCTCAAACAACGTGTCTCCGCTGCTATTGCCGTCATGTCGATAATTCGATGCGCGTTATACACTACATATGCTGCCAAATACAGCGCACGCCATCCTTTTTACGCTACATCAACTCGGGTCGCTGTCAAATCCAGCATAGTTGCAGTTTTGCATATTCATGCACTAATATTCATCAGATAGTATCTACGCTTCTATTGTTGATACGTTGATGATTCGATGCGATTTATACTCCCCATATGCCGCGAAATACGCCTTACGACATCCGGATTGGGCTACGTCAACGCTGGGCACTGCCAAATCCAGCTTATTTGCAGCTTTGCGCATTAGAGCTTCAATATTCAACTGAACGTATCTCCGCTCCCATTGGTGATATGTCGATAATGCAATGCGCGTTATACACCACATTTGCTGCCAAATACAGAGCACGACATCCGGTTTGCGCAATGTCAACTCTGGTCTGGGTCCAGAGAAGCGTGTTTCCAGTTTTGCACATTCCTGCTTCAATATTCAATTGATCGTGTGTCCGCTGCTATTGTCCAAATGTCGATAATTCGATGCGCGTCATACACCTCATATGCTGCCGAACACATAGCACAACATTCGGTTTGCGCTATGTCAAGTCTGGTCTTGCTCAAATCCAGAGTATTTGCAGTTTTGCACATTCTGTCTTAAGTGCTCAAACAACGTGTCTCCGCTGCTATTGTCGATATGTCGATAATTCGATGCAATTTAAACTGCCTAAATGGTGCGGAATAAGTGGGATGACTTCCGGTTTGCGCTGCGCCGACTCTGAGCACTGCCAAATCCGGCGTAGTTGCAGTTTTGCATAATCAGGCTTCAATATTCCATTGAACGTACCTCTGCTGCTATTTGAGATGTGTCGACACTTCTGTGTTCGGTATACTCCACAGATGCTGCCAAATTTAGATCACGACTTCTGGTTTGCTGTATGACAACTGTGGTCTAGGTCCAGGCCGGGGTAATTCCAGGTTTGCATATTCAAACATGAATATTCATCTAAACTTATCTCCGCTGTTATTGTTGATATGTTGATAATTCGATGCGACTTACACTTCCCATATGGTGCGAAATACGTGGAATGACATCAGGTTTGAGCTACGTCAGCTGTTGGCCCTGCCAAATCCAGGTTATGTGCAGCTGTGCATATTCGGGCTTCAGTACACAATTGATCGTGTATCCGCTGCTATTAGAGAAAGGTTAACAATTCGGTGCGAATTATAGTTCACAATTGCTGCCAAATACAGGGCAAGGCATCCTGTTTTGGGCTATATCAAGTCTGGTCCCTGTCAGATCCAGCGTTATTGCTGTTTTGCACATTCTGTATTAATTGCTCAAACAACGTGTCTCCGCTGCTATTGTCCATATGTCGATAATTCGATGCGCGTCATACACCACATATGCTGCCAAATACAGCGCACGCCATCCTGTTTACGCTACGTCAACTCTGGTCGCTGTCAAATCCAGCATAGTTGCAGTTTTGCATATTCATGCATTAATATTCATCTGATAGTATCTACGCTTCTATTGTTGATATGTTGATGATTCGGTGCGATTTATACTCCCCATATGCTGCGAAATACGCGGTACGACATCCGTATTGGGCTACGTCAAGTCTGGGCACTGCCAAATCCAGCATAGTTGCAGTTTTGCATATTCATGCATTAATATTCATCTGTTCGTATCTGCGCTTCTATTGTTGATATGTTGATGATTCGGTGCGATTTATACTCCACATATGCTGCCAAATGCAGAGCACGACATCCGGTTTGCTCAATGTCAAGTCTGTTCTAGGTCAAGACCAGCGTATTTCCAGTTTATCATATTCAAGCTTGAATAGTCATCTGAACGTTTCTCAGCTGCTGTTGGTCGTATGTTGGCATTTCGATGCGCGTTATTATTTACATATATTGCCAAATATAAAGCACGACATCCGGTTTGCGCTATGTCAACTCTGGGCACCGGGAAATCCAGCGTATTTGCACTTTTGCACACTCAGGTTTAAATATTCAGTTGAAGATATCTACGCGGCTCTTGTTGAAATGTCGATAATACGAGGCGCGTTATGCTCCACGTATACTGCGAAATAAAGAGCACGATATCCGGTTTGCGCTATGTCAACTCTGGTCGCTGTCAAATCCAGCGCATTTGCAGTTTTACGCATTCTGTCTTAAATATTCAAATCAACCTATCTCCGCTTCTAATGAAGATATGTCGACAATTACGTGCGTGTTATACTTCACATTTGCTGCCAAATACAGCGCTCATTCTGCTCTTCACGCCATGACAACTCTGATCCCGGTCAAATCCAATGTAATTACTGTTCCGCTTATTCAGGCTAGTCTATTGTGTTGCAGGTATCTCTGCTGCTATTGGTGATATGTCGATAATTCGATGCGCTTTACACTACACATTTGCTGCCAAATACAGAGCACCAAATTCGGTTTGCGCTACGTCGAGTCTGGTCTTGGTCAAATTCCGTGTATTTTCAATTTTGCATATTCAGACTTCAATATTCAATTAAACGTTACTCAGCTGCTATTAATCATATGTCGGCATTTCGATGCGCGTCATACACCACATATGCTGCCAATACACAGCACGACGCCCGGTTTGCGCTTCGTCAACTCTGGTCTCGGACAAGACCATCGTATTTCCAGTTTTGCATATTCAAGCATGAATATTCATCTCAATGTATCTTCGCTGCTATTGTTGACATGTAGATAATTCGATGCGATTGATACTCCCCATATGCTGCGAAAAACGGGGAACGACATCCGGATTGCGTTACGTCAAGTCTGGGCACTGCCAAATCCAGCAATAGTTGCAGTTTTGCATATTCATGCATTAATATTCATCTGATCGTATCTGCGCTTCTATTGTTGATATGTTGATGATTCGATGTGATTGATACTCCCCATATGCTGCGAAATACGCGGTACGACATCCGGATTGCGCTACGTCAAGTCTGGGCACTGCCAAATTCAGCATAGTTGCAGTTTTGCATATTCATGCATTAATATTCATCTGATCGTATCTACGCTTCTATTGTTGATATGTTGATGATTCGATGCGATTGATACTCCCCATACGCTGCGAAATACGGTTAACGACATCCGGATTGCGTTACGTCAAGTCTGGGCACTGCCAAATCCAGCGTAGTTGCAGTTTTGCATATTCAGGCTTCAATATTCAATTGAACGTATCTCTGCTGCTATTATAGATATGTCGAAACTTCTGTGTTCGGTATACTCCACATATGCTGCCAAATACAGATCACAAATTCTCGTTTGCAGTATGACTACTCCGGTCTAGGTCCAGGCCAGCGTAATTCCAGGTTTGCACATTCAAACATGAATATTCATCAGAGCATATCTCCGCTGCTATGCGAGATATGACTACAATTCTGTGCGCGTTATACTCCACAGGTGCTGCGAAAACAGGGAACGCAATACGGTTTGCGGTATTTCAACTCTGGTGTATGTTAAGCCCAGCGTGTTTCCAGTTCTGCATACTCAAGCTTGAATATTAATCTGAACGTAACTCGGCTACTATTGGTGATATGTCGAAAATACGAGTCGCGTTGTACTCCACTTACGCTGCCAAATGCAGAGCACGACATCCGGTTTGCGCTGCGTCAACTCTGGTAGTCTTCGTGACGTCAGCATGCAAGAAGGATGCGTTCGAGTCGCTCCGTATTTATGTCCGAAATCTCAAGGAAAAATCAAAGTATTTGGACAAAAAAGTGTTAGAGAGTGTTGTACTAGTGCCCTGGAGTAAAAGCGAGTATAAGAACTAGTGGAATTCTCTTCATGAGAAGTGGAAAAAGCAAGAGAAAACTGTTGCGGATTCTAGAGTAGAGAGGACGCCATCTTAGGACGCTATCTTGGGGCGCGCGACTAGAGCGCCGTCGCACGGGCTACGTGTGAACTGGGCATATTGGGGAGTGCGCCGAGAACGCCGCCACAAGAGCTATTAGAGAAGCTGCCCAGCAGAGCGGAAGCTGCTTTACCGACGGTGGCAGAGAATATCAAGCCGGCATACCGACGGGGGCAGACCGTAGCGCGGAACATTTAAAAGAGCTGTGCAACTGCTATTTGTGATATGACCATAATTCCATGCGCGTTATACACCGCATATTCTGCCAAATACAGGGCACGACATCCGGTTTGCGTTATGTCAACTGTTGTCTAGGTCTAGACCAGCATTGTCCCAATTTTGCATATTCTAGCATGAATATACATCCGAACGTATCTCCGCTGCTATTGGTGACATCCGGTTTGCGCTCAGTCAATTCTGGCCAAGCTCAAGACCTGCGTATTTCCAGTTTTTCAGATTCAAGCTTGAATATTCATCTAAACGTATCTCCGCTGCAATTGCCGTCATGTCGATAATTCGATGCGCGTTATACACTACATATGCTGCCAAATACAGCGCACGCCATCCTGTTTACGCTACGTCAACTCTGGTCGCTGTCAAATCCAGCATAGTTGCAGTTTTGCATATTCATGCATTAATATTCATCTGATAGTATCTACGCTTCTATTGTTGATATGTTGATGATTCGGTGCGATTTATACTCCCCATATGCTGCGAAATACGCGGTACGACATCCGTATTGGGCTACGTCAAGTCTGGGCACTGCCAAATCCAGCATAGTTGCAGTTTTGCATATTCATGCATTAATATTCATCTGTTCGTATCTGCGCTTCTATTGTTGATATGTTGATGATTCGGTGCGATTTATACTCCACATATGCTGCCAAATGCAGAGCACGACATCCGGTTTGCTCAATGTCAAGTCTGTTCTAGGTCAAGACCAGCGTATTTCCAGTTTATCATACTCAAGCTTGAATAGTCATCTGAACGTTTCTCAGCTGCTGTTGGTCGTATGTTGGCATTTCGATGCGCGTTATTATTTACATATATTGCCAAATATAAAGCACGACATCCGGTTTGCGCTATGTCAACTCTGGGCACCGGGAAATCCAGCGTATTTGCACTTTTGCACACTCAGGTTTAAATATTCAGTTGAAGATATCTGCGCGGCTCTTGTTGAAATGTCGATAATACGAGGCGCGTTATGCTCCACGTATACTGCGAAATAAAGAGCACGATATCCGGTTTGCGCTATGTCAACTCTGGTCGCTGTCAAATCCAGCGCATTTGCAGTTTTACGCATTCTGTCTTAAATATTCAAATCAACCTATCTCCGCTTCTAATGAAGATATGTCGACAATTACGTGCGCGTTATACTTCACATTTGCTGCCAAATACAGCGCTCATTCTGCTCTTCACGCCATGACAACTCTGATCCCGGTCAAATCCAATGTAATTACTGTTCCGCTTATTCAGGCTAGTCTATTGTGTTGCAGGTATCTCTGCTGCTATTGGTGATATGTCGATAATTCGATGCGCTTTACACTACACATTTGCTGCCAAATACAGAGCACCAAATTCGGTTTGCGCTACGTCGAGTCTGGTCTTGGTCAAATTCCGTGTATTTTCAATTTTGCATATTCAGACTTCAATATTCAATTAAACGTTACTCAGCTGCTATTAATCATATGTCGGCATTTCGATGCGCGTCATACACCACATATGCTGCCAATACACAGCACGACGCCCGGTTTGCGCTTCGTCAACTCTGGTCTCGGACAAGACCATCGTATTTCCAGTTTTGCATATTCAAGCATGAATATTCATCTCAATGTATCTTCGCTGCTATTGTTGACATGTAGATAATTCGATGCGATTGATACTCCCCATATGCTGCGAAAAACGGGGAACGACATCCGGATTGCGTTACGTCAAGTCTGGGCACTGCCAAATCCAGCATATTTGCAGCTGTGCATACTCGGGCTTCAATATACAATTGATCGCGTATCCGCTGCTATGAGAGAACGGTTAACAATTCGGTGCGAATTATAGTTCACAATTGCTGCCAAATACAGGGCACGACATCCTGTATTGGTCTATGTCAAGACTTTTCCCTGTCAGATCCAGGGCAATTGCAGTTTTTCACATTCTGTCTTAAATGCTTAAACAACGTGTCTCCGCTGCTATTGTCGATATGTCGAAAATTCGATGCGCGTTATACACCACACATGCTGCCAAATACAGCGCACGTCATCCTGTTTACGCTACGTCAACTCTGGTCGCTGTCAAATCCAGCATAGTTGCAGTTTTGCATATTCATGCATTAATATTCATCTGATAGTATCTACGCTTCTATTGTTGATATGTTGATGATTCGGTGCGATTTATACTCCACATATGCTGCCAAATGCAGAGCACGACATCCGGTTTGCTCAATGTCAAGTCTGTTCTAGGTCAAGACCAGCGTATTTCCAGTTTATCATATTCAAGCTTGAATAGTCATCTGAACGTTTCTCAGCTGCTGTTGGTCGTATGTTGGCATTTCGATGCGCGTTATTATTTACATATGTTGCCAAATATAGAGCACGACATCCGGCTTGCGCTATGTCAACTCTGGGCACTGGGAAATCCAGCGCATTTGCAGTTTTACGCATTCTGTCTTAAATATTCAAATCAACCGATCTCCGCTTCAAATGAAGATATGTCGACAATAACGTGCGCGTTATACTTCACATTTGCTGCCAAATACAGCGCTCATCGTGTTCTTCACGCTTTGACAACTCTGATCCCGGTCAAATTACTGTACTAATTACTGTTCTGCTTATTCAGGTTTGTCTATTCTAATGAAGGTATCTCTGCTGATACTGGTGATATGTGGATAGGTCGATGCACGTTATACACCTCATATGCTGCCAAATAAAGAGCTCGACACCCGGTTTGCGCTATTTTAACTCTGGGCACTGAGAAATCCAGCGTAGTTGCACTATTACATATTCATGCTTCAATGTGCAATTGATCGTGAATTTGCTGCGATTAGAGATATGTCGCTAATTCGATGGGAGTTATACATCTCATATGCTACCAAATAGGGAGCACAACATCCGGTTTGCGCTACGTCATATGTAGGTATTGCCAAACCCAGCGTAGTTGAAGCTTCGCATATACAGGCTTGAATATTAATGTGAAGGTATCTCCCAGGCTATTGATGATATGTCGACAATTCAATGCGCAATATAGTCCACATTTGCTGCCAAATACAGAGCACGACAGTCGGTTTGCGCTACGTCAAGTCTGGTCCTTGTCAAACCAATATAATTGCTGTTCTGCTTATTCAGGCTTGAATATTCAATTGAAGGTATCTCCGCTGCTATTGGTGATATGTCGGTAATTCGATGTGCATTATACTGCATATTTGCTGCGAAATTCGTGGACGACATCCGGTTTGAGCAAGATGAATTCTGGTCTCTTTCAAATCCAGCTCATTTGCAGTGTTACGCATTTTGTCTAAAATATTCAAATCGACGTATCTCCGCTTCTATTGAAGATATGTCGACAATTCTGTGCGCGTTATAGTTTTCACAACAACATTGATATACGCTATTGGAGCCAGAATTACCGTGGCTGCTGGCACCAGACTTGCCCTGCAATTGGTTCTCGTTAAAGGATTTAAAGTGTACTCACTCCGATTACGGGGCCTCGGATGAGTCCCGTATCGTTATCTTTCGTCACTACCTCCCCGTGTCGGGAGTGGGTAATTAGCGCAAGTGCTGCCTTCCTTGGATGTCGTAGTTGCTTCTCAGGCACTCTCTCCGGAATCGAACCCTGATTCCCGGTTACCCGTTACAACCATGGTAGGCGCAAAACCTACCATCGACAGTTGATAAGGCATTTGAGAGATTCGTCGCCGGTGCTAGATGACCATGCGATCAGCACAAAGTTATTCAGAGTCACCAAAACAAACGATGGACGGACAGACGAGCCATCCGCCACCGATTGGTTGTGATCTAATAAAAGCATTCCTACCATCTCTGATCGGAATCTGTTTGCATGTATTAGCTCTAAAATTACCACAGTTATCCGAGTAAATGTAAGCATGATCTAACAAACCATAACTGATTTAATGAGCCATTCGCGGTTTCACCTTAATGCGGCATGTACTGAGACATGCATGGCTTAATCTTTGCGACAAGCATATGACTACCGGCAGGATCAACCAGGGATCTTATTCTTTATAACTTTATGTATCAGCTAATTTTAAGTTTAAGTTCTCTCCGTGTCGTAGGTGGGACGTAAACACCGTACGACGAGACACTTTTCTCTCCTCTCTCATCTCTTTAGTGGCGTTTGACACCCATATTCAGTAAAATTTTCAAACGCCACTACACTCCTCTTCCACTCGCCCCTTCTTCTCTCACAATCATCGTGTATATCATACAGAGATTCGTACTTCACGATACAATTCTGTAGATAAAACTTTAATATTTCGTACTTGTACGAAATTTCTCTCCTCAACACTCTCTTTCTTTCTTTGCCACTTTTATATATCTCTTTATAGCGTTAAAGCACCTATCACCTCACGCTGAACGAACAAGCGCGTATGCCAGTGCATGCTGATCATTTGAAAACCTTTGATATTTTTTTCGTCAACGTTGCGCGTAGAAGACATACTAGACAAGCTAGCACGCTCTACGCCATCCAAAGTTGTTCTTTTACTGCGATAGAACGCAGAGAGATTTTTATATAACAGACGATTAGTCTTTTCGTTGAATCGATACTCTGTTAGTACAAGCACACACGTAAATAACTTTTGTTAAGTACGTGCACACAGGTCACCAGCTTCCCGACTAAGGGGAAGCTCGCCACGATATCTGGTCATTATGTCCAGGACATCGACCCGCGGCGCTGCAGTGTAGAGAAAAAACCAGTACGAGAACGGCGAAACAGTCGAGAAATAGCGAAAAATTCACTAAGACTCGAGGAGCGGTGACTGAATTCTCAACCGAGGCCGTAGAATAGCCACGCGCTCAACGCTGCTCCCACCGAACCGTCCGGCTCGACGTCTCTCTTATAGATACGAAGGCGTCGTCCGGATGGCCGGCGCCGTCCGGGCTAGCGGCCGCGCGCTTATGGTGCAAAACCTCCGTAGCAACGTACCGTTCGGAAGGAACGCTGGAACTTAGTCGCGCGAATGCTCGATCATTACTATACAAAGGCCATATCCAACCATCGAATTATTTTCACAGACGCGTTATTAACGTAATATAAATGGATTTTTACCAAAAAATTAATCTTTTTTTCATCGTAAAATTGCATCAGTAAACATAATGGTTTATCGACTTGGGACAAAAATAAAGTTAATAGTCGATTAGAATACGTTAAGATAAGTAGAAATATGCAAAAAAATATATACCTTGTAACATTAATTATCGAAAAAATTACAAAAATATCCCAGTCGTATCAGTCTGTCGAAGTCTAATTTTTTAAAAAATTCGACAAAAATGCTTTATCCCGATGCATTTAATAGAGACGAAACGATTTCTGTAAAAAAATTCATACCTTATAACGCTTTTTAACGAAATAATGCGAAATAATCTTTTCCGTCGCATCGAACCGGCCGAAATTTTTCTAAGTTCCAACGAACGGTCGCATCGGTCCAAACTTAAAAAACATTAAAACAATAGAATAAACCCTTAATCGCTATGTATTTCGTCGAGATACGTCGAATTCTGTAAAAATATTCATACATTATAACACTTTTTAACGAAATAATGCGAAATAATCTTTTCGGTCGGATCGAACCGGCCGAAATTTTTTTAAGTTCCAACGTCCCGGCGCATCGGTCCAAACTTAAAAAACATTAAAATAATAAAATAAACGCTTAATTCCCATGCATTTCGTCGAGATACGTAGATTTATGCAAAAATATTAGTTTCGTCAACCATTCGCGGAGAGACACGATCGCGAGAAGGCACGTCAACGGGAGTCGTAAATTCCCGTTACGATTAAATAATCGACGCCACGAAATGATCGATCCCCTGATTTCTGTTAGGATAATAGGGGTGGTTCAACCGAATTTACACTGAATTAACAGGTATAAATTAATGTTTATTCCAACAACTTTATATAGAAAAATATTTACACTGATGCGTATGTATAAGTTATGTAAATGACTGATTTAAGGTATGAAACACGGTAAGGACATGTTGACTATTCTAACGGTGAAGAATAAGTAAGTTAAAGTGGCGATGTTGTGTCGGAGGAACGCCTAGTGATGGGTGTGTCTAAAGACGGAAAAGTGAGGGCAGTAGACTTGTTTCTGATTGGATACAAGAAGGTTGATGGACTAGGAAGTGTCTTAGCCGCCCTCGATAGATAGTTCTTAGTGTAACGTGAGCTTAACGAACTTTCAATATCTTCTTGCCATAAACAATAGCCTTTAGACACCGATTATAGTTTAGAGATCTTTGTTCGGACTGACGGACCTTCTAGTATGTCCTAAGATTTATGGTAGGTTCTTAAGACTATTGAGGGACGAGATAATGACGTGCGGACATCTGGTTGCCATCCTGCCCGCGGTGAGTGGCCTGGTCTAGGTAAAGTGTCGCTCGACGTAACAATATTCGTACCTTGTAACGCTTTTTAAGGAAAAAACTCGAAGAAACCTTTCGATTTCGTAATTTTTCCGTACCGATTAAAAATTTTTTAAACGTTCCAGGGACGAAATAAACGCTTAATTCCGATGCATTTCGTCGAGATGCATCGATTTATGCAAAATTATTCCTACCTTATAACGCTTTTTAACGAAGTAATGCGAAATAATCTTTTCGGACTGATCGAACCGACAGAAATTTTTCTAAGTTCCAACGAACGGTCGCATCCGTCCAAACTTAAAAAACATTAAAACAATAGAATAAAACATTAGTCCCTATGTATTTCGTCGAGATACGTCGATTTATGCAAAAATATTCATACGTTATAAATCTTTTTAAGGAGTTACTTCGAAAAAAATTTTCCACCTCGAAATTTTTCTAAATTCCAGCGTAGAAATCGAAACTTTTTTAAACGTTCCAGGGTTGAAATAAACCCTTAATCGCTATGTATTTCGTCGAGATACATCGATTTATGCAAAAATATTCATACGTTATAACACTTTTTAAGGAGTTACTTCGAAAAAAATTTTCCACCTCGAAATTTTTCAAAGTTCCAGCGTAGAAATCGTAACTTTTTAAACGCTCCAGGGATAAAATAAACGCTTAATCCCTATGTATTTCGTCGAGATGCATCGATTTAAGCAAAAATATTCGTACCATATGACGCTTTTTTACGAGTTATTGGGAAAGGAATGTGCGGTGTTTTCGGAGCGGTGTAACAATACTCACCGTTCCAACCTGCCGCTCGTGTCGGTCCGACCGATGGAATTTTTTCACAAAAATAAAAAGAAATCGTTACGATCGACCAGAGTACGTCGAACTGTAACGATTCCGCTAAACATATCTATACGTCATAACGCTTTTTAACGAGTTATTTCCAAGACAAGAATCTCGCTGCGGCTGCGAACGTTTCGAAGCTTTAACGCGATGCTCGCTCGCTCCGCTCGCTCGAAAATAAAAATAGCCTAACCCAAAACCAATCCCTATCGCGTTCTTTCCTCGATTTTTATTCGATTCTGCGAACGTGCGGGATCGGTTTTGGGTTAGGCTAGATTCTCACGAGCGAGCGCAGCGAGCGAGCAACGATCGCAATTTCCATACTCTTTAAACGTATATATTTTCATCGAGAGTTTCATAGTCGAAAAACGTTTCTCCGCGTGCAAGGGTGGTGCGCTGGCGCGCACGGCGCGTCTCGCCTCTCAAGCGTACCTATAGAGAATGGTATCTACTTCGCCGCCTACCCGCGACTCGGGGTGTACGCGCGTAGCGCTAGCGGCAGCGACAAATTCCATAGGCGTATTGCTTTTCACAACAACATTGATATGCGCTATTGGAGCTAGAATTACCGTGGCTGCTGGCACCAGACTTGCCCTGCAATTGGTTCTCGTTAAAGGATTTAAAGTGTACTCACTCCGATTACGGGGCCTCGGATGAGTCCCGTATCGTTATCTTTCGTCACTACCTCCCCTCGCCGGGAGTGGGTAATTTGCGCGCCTGCTGCCTTCCTTGGATGTCGTAGCTGTTTCTCAGGCTCCCTCTCCGGAATCGAAACCTGATTCCCCGTTACCCGTTACAACCATGATAGGCGCAGAACCTACCATCGACAGTTGATAAGGCAGACATTTGAAAGATGCGTCGCCGGTGCTAGATGACCATGCGATCAGCACAAAGTTATTCAGAGTCACCAAAACGAACGATAGACGGACAGACGAGCCATCCGCCACCGATTGGTTGTGATCTAATAAAAGCATTCCTACCATCTCTGGTCGGAATCTGTTTGCATGTATTAGCTCTAGAATTACCACAGTTATCCAAGTAAATGTAGGTATGATCTAAGAAACCATAACTGATTTAATGAGCCATTCGCGGTTTCACCTTAATGCGGCATGTACCCGATTTTAAGTTTAAGTTCTCTCAGGGTCGTAAGTGGGACGTAAACACCGTACGACGAGACACTTTTCTCTCCTCTCTCATCTCTTTAGCGGCGTTTGACACCCATATTCAGTAAAATTTTCAAACGCCACTATACTCCTCCTCCACTCGCTCCATCTTCTCTCACAATCATCGTGTATATCATACTGAGATTCGTACTTCACGATACAATTCTGTAGATAAAACTTTAATATTTCGTACCTGTACGAAATTTCTCACCTCAACACTCTCTTTCTTTCTTTGCCACTTTTATATATCTCTTTATAGCGTTAAAGCACGTATCACCTCACGCTGAACGAACAAGCGCGTGTCCCAGTGCATGCTGACCATTTGAAAACCTTTTATATTTTTTTCGTCAACGTTGCGCGTAGAAGACATACTAGACAAGCTAGCACGCTCTACACCATCCAATGTTATTCTCTTGCTGCGATAGAACGCAGAGAGATTTTCATATAACAGACGATTAGTCTTTTCGTTGAATCGATACTCTGTTAGTACAAGCACACACGTAAATAACTTTTGTTAAGTACGTGCACACAGGTGACCAGCTTCCCGACTAAGGGGAAGCTCGCCACGATATCTGGTCACTACGTCCAGGACATCGACCCGCGGCGCTGCAGTGTAGCGAAGAAACCAGTACGAGAACGGCGAAACAGTCGAGAAATAGCGAAAAATTCACTAAGACTCGAAGAGCGGTGACTGAATTCTCAACCGAGGCCGTAGAATAGCCACGCGCTCAACGCTGCTCCGACCGAAACGTCCGGTTCGACGTCTCTCTTATAGATAAGAAGGCGCCGTCCGGGCTAGCGGCCGCGCGCTTATGGTGCATAACCTCCGTAGCAACGTACCCTTCGGAATGAACGCTGGAACTTATTCGCGCGAATGCTCGATCATTACTATACAAAGGCGATATCCAACCATCGAAATATTTTAACAGACGCGTTATTAACATAATATAAATGGACTTTTACCAAAAAATTAATTTTTTTTATCGAAAAATTGCATCAGTTTAACATAATGTTTTATCCACTTGGGACAAAAATAAAGTTAACAGTCGATTAGAATACGTTAAAATAAGTAGAAATATGCGAAAAGATATATACCTTGTAACATTAATTATTGAAAAAATTACAAAAATATCCCAGTCGTATCAGACCGCCGAAGCCTAATTTTTTAAAAAATTCGACAAAAGTGCTTAATCCCGATGCATTTAATAGAGATGAAACGATTTCTGTAAAAAAATTCATACCTTATAACGTTTTTTAACGAAATAATGCGAAATAATCTTTTCCGTCGCATCGAACCGGCCGAAATTTTTCTAAGTTCCAACGAACGGTCGCATCGGTCCAAACTTAAAAAACATTAAAACAATAGAATAAACCCTTAATCGCTATGTATTTCGTCGAGATACGTCGAATTCTGTAAAAATATTCATACATTATAACACTTTTTAACGAAATAATGCGAAATAATCTTTTCGGTCGGATCGAACCGATCGAAATTTTTTTAAGTTCCAACGTCCCGGCGCATCGGTCCAAACTTAAAAAACATTAAAATAATAAAATAAACGCTTAATTCCCATGCATTTCGTCGAGATACGTAGATTTATGCAAAAATATTAGTTTCGTCAACCATTCGCGGAGAGACACGATCGCGAGAAGGCACGTCAACGGGAGTCGTAAATTCCCGTTACGATTAAATAATCGACGCCACGAAATGATCGATCCCCTGATTTCTGTTAGGATAATAGGGGTGGTTCAACCGAATTTACACTGAATTAACAGGTATAAATTAATGTTTATTCCAACAACTTTATATAGAAAAATATTTACACTGATGCGTATGTATAAGTTATGTAAATGACTGATTTAAGGTATGAAACACGGTAAGGACATGTTGACTATTCTAACGGTGAAGAATAAGTAAGTTAAAGTGGCGATGTTGTGTCGGAGGAACGCCTAGTGATGGGTGTGTCTAAAGACGGAAAAGTGAGGGCAGTAGACTTGTTTCTGATTGGATACAAGAAGGTTGATGGACTAGGAAGTGTCTTAGCCGCCCTCGATAGATAGTTCTTAGTGTAACGTGAGCTTAACGAACTTTCAATATCTTCTTGCCATAAACAATAGCCTTTAGACACCGATTATAGTTTAGAGATCTTTGTTCGGACTGACGGACCTTCTAGTATGTCCTAAGATTTATGGTAGGTTCTTAAGACTATTGAGGGACGAGATAATGACGTGCGGACATCTGGTTGCCATCCTGCCCGCGGTGAGTGGCCTGGTCTAGGTAAAGTGTCGCTCGACGTAACAATATTCGTACCTTGTAACGCTTTTTAAGGAAAAAACTCGAAGAAACCTTTCGATTTCGTAATTTTTCCGTACCGATTAAAAATTTTTTAAACGTTCCAGGGACGAAATAAACGCTTAATTCCGATGCATTTCGTCGAGATGCATCGATTTATGCAAAATTATTCCTACCTTATAACGCTTTTTAACGAAGTAATGCGAAATAATCTTTTCGGACTGATCGAACCGACAGAAATTTTTCTAAGTTCCAACGAACGGTCGCATCCGTCCAAACTTAAAAAACATTAAAACAATAGAATAAAACATTAGTCCCCTATGTATTTCGTCGAGATACGTCGATTTATGCAAAAAATATTCCTACCTTATAACACTTTTTATCGAAATAATGCGAAATAATTTTTCGGTCGGGTCGAACCGGCAGAAATTTTTCTAAGTTCCAACGAACGGTCGCATCGGTCCAAACTTAAAAAACATTAAAACAATAAAATAAAGCCTTAATCGCTATGTATTTCGTCGAGATACGTCGATTTATGCAAAAATATTCCTACCTTATAACACTTTTTATCGAAATAATGCGAAATAATCTTTTCGGACGGATCGAACCGGCAGTAATTTTTCTAAGTTCCAACGAACGGTCGCATCCGTCCAAACTTAAAAAACATTAAAAGAATAAAATAAACCCTTAATCCCTATGTATTTCGTCGAGATACATCGATTTATGCAAAAATATTCATACGTTATAAATCTTTTTAAGGAGTTACTTCGAAAAAATTTTCCACCTCGAAATTTTTCTAAATTCCAGCGTAGAAATCGAAACTTTTTTAAACGTTCCAGGGTTGAAATAAACCCTTAATCGCTATGTATTTCGTCGAGATACATCGATTTATGCAAAAATATTCATACGTTATAACACTTTTTAAGGAGTTACTTCGAAAAAAATTTTCCACCTCGAAATTTTTCTAAGTTCCAGCGTAGAAATCGAAACTTTTTTAAACGTTCCAGGGTTGAAATAAACCCTTAATCGCTATGTATTTCGTCGAGATACTTCGATTTATGCAAAAATATTCCTACCTTATAACACTTTTTATCGAAATAATGCGAAATAATCTTTTCGGTCGGATCGAACCGGCAGAAATTTTTCTAAGTTCCAACGAACGGTCGCATCGGGCCAAACTTAAAAAACATTAAAACAATAAAATAAAGCCTTACTCGCTATGTATTTCGTCGAGAAATCTGATAGAGTGTGTG